>JAWWES010000168.1:58739871-58754529 GCA_035583135.1 Lophotriccus pileatus
GAAGACATGAAAAATTATCCAACAGTTGCCATTGATTTTCAGGCAACCTGGACTTATAAAAATCTATACATGAACTACGTGCATGTCTGGCTGAAAGATCTTAACATATAACAAGTCTTTTTCTCCAGTCAAGGCTTCTTCATGACTGCTGGGAAGTAGAATGTTTCAAAAGTCATTGTCCAGGCACTTTATCAGGACCTCATTAGTTAAAGGTCTTCTTGCAGTAAGATATCCACTGGGTAGGAGAAAAGTTGTGGCACTGATGCAATGGGAAATAAAGTCAATAATCAAGAATCTTGAAGATAATACTATCAGGAATGGTGCAAATATTTCTTTATAAAAACATCTGTTTTCCCAGACAAATTTAAATGTTCTTTAGGTGGCAACCCTGAGTACCTAAAAATTAAAAATGAAGTCACCTAGTGATAAGTGGAAATTTTCTGACTCCAGAAAAAGTCATTGGATAAGAATTCCTCCTACACTCATGGTCATTGATACAATCAGATAAAAGACTACATCTTCCAGGGCTACTGTGGACATGCAACACCCCTAACACATGGCTTCCCCCTGCTTCCAAGCAAGGCTGGGGTGCTTCCAGAGGAAAAGCACTCAGTAGAAATCCTTCCGTCCCTGTGGCCCTAGATAGCCACCCACTTTGAACAGCCACCATTATATATGGCCTACTAGCGTGTCAAATCATGATTATAATTGAACTGGTTTATTTTTCAGAAGAAGATCAAATTTCTGACCCTTTTGTTCTTCCTGGCAACGGGGATCCTAGTTTTTCTGTGCTTGCCATCAGTCTTCTTCCAGATAACAGAGGGCTGGTCCTACAGCGAAGGAATTTACTTTGCATTTATCACCCTCAGCACCATTGGCTTTGGAGATTATGTAGTAGGTAAGGTTGACTGCAGAGAGGAGACACATCAAAACAGCAGGTTTATGAGTGTAATTCCCGTGGGTTGACTGCACAGGCCACCAGTGTGCTGTACAGACAAATCTTGTCAACAGGAGTCTTTGACTAATCTTTGCCTTGTTCAGTTCGGGGGGATTTTATGTGCTGACAAATATAACAAAATGAGGTGCTTCTGGGTGCAAAGAACACAAGTATTTTGGTGAGAGAAGGAGAAGTGTAAGGGGAGTATTCAATGAGCCTGGGAATTTGTACACACCAAAAGGGAACAGTTGGCGACAGTCATTCAAAACAAAGTACATATCACTGCTTTAGCTATCTAAGACTTACGTTTCAAAGTGTAGAGTAAAGAAATAAGTGGTCATGTTTCAGAAGACATGATTTTACACAACAGACTGAGAGGTGGAAATCCCAGTCATGGGAAAGTGGAGAAAAGTACTCAGTCTTTGAGAAGCGGGCCTAAAGATACGTATCACTGCAAAAGTGACCTTCTTTGATCTCCTGAGTATCTCTGAAGCTTCTTTGTCTTCACGAACCAGAGCTTAGAAGAAAAAATGTTTAAGATACATTCAAGCATTCCAGAATGCTTCTCAAAACACTTCTGTGGATCTGCTGACCAGAATATGCTCTCCGGGGAATTTCCAGAGGAACTCCAAAATGTTTGCCAGGAACCAAATCAGTGTCCACAGAAGACGAAGAATGCAAACATCTGGACTCCATGGAGAATCAAGATTTCTCCACAACAGCCTGTCCTGGCAGCACCTTGCCAGCCTGAACTTCTCCGTGGGAATATGCAAAGGAAGCTGTGTAACTAATAGTTGAGCACCAGTGCTGTCCCTGCCGAGAATCTGGAAGCCTCATGTTCCTTTCTGAGGGACAGAAATCCACCAAAACCTCTACAGCATTTTCCTCCTCTGAAACCATATTACTTTACAAATGCAATTAATTGTATTTTAATTTTTTAAATTGTTATTTAAAAATAACAGTTATGTAGGCCTCGTGGCTTTATGATTTCATCTTCATTAGGATGACTTAACTGGAGCTGAAATAGTTCTCCCTGCCAGTATTTACCTTAATTTGCCTTAACAACATAATAAAGTGGTGGTAAGTTTAATGCTTCACATCTTCACAGTGAAGCAAGCAGAATCAGTGACTGCTCTGAGTGTCAAGCATTGCTTACAGATGACCGATGTTTTTGTGCTGGCCAAACAGAACAGAACAGGTTTGAATTTATTTGCATTTTATTCATTCAAAACTGGTTTGTAGCTAAGCCTGTTCTGGGTAGGGAGACACACAAGGAAGGTGGCAGAGCCTGGATTTAACTGTTTGGAATATATATGCATATAGGTGATACCTGTAGGGTGAAACTCCCTGTGGGCTGATAACCAAATATGTGCCCTGCTCAAGTCCAGTTTTGAGTTAACATTGTAAAGATATTGCCAGTTGCTTTGCTAACCCCACATCATGAACTTCGGATAAGAGCACGAGGAGATGCTTTACACCAAGGCTGAGAATGTGTCAGCCAACTCAACTCCCTCAGAAGAAAAAGAGACAGCTGTTGGATATCTATCCATGGGGATAAACCTGCCTAGTCCTACCCCATTTTCAGAGCTCCTGGATGATGAAGAAAAATCTTGCACATTAATCTGCGCAGTTCAGAGCACTGCAGGATTTGACAAGAGTTGCCAGCCTCCTGACTCCTTCCACGCAGGTTCTCAAAGGGAAGTGACCCAGCAGGTTTGAGGAGATCTCCCTGTCCATGGACATGGCTGTGTTACCAGCTATGTGGAGTCACCCCTGGCAGTGACTTGGAGCACTCAATAAGCAACATCACCAAGTTTTCCTGCAGATGCCATTACCACATCATCTGTATCATGATGATAATGTTGTGTGGGACCAAGTTCAGTAGAAGCAAATGCTTTGTGTGTGTTGGGGGAAGATTGCTGACATGTGAAGAACCAGATTAAGTGACCCAGGCAGAACAGTAGGTGTGAGATACTGGCTGGTGCCAAGAAGGTTGCAATGCATGAAATGAGCTTTGGTTCACTGGTTTCCAGTACAGACAATTGTGTTCTTAGCATGTGTCAATGAATTCTCATCAGTCACCTAGTTTTTTTAATGGAGGAAGCTCCTGAAACCATTGAAAAGTAAGGTAGGAATTGCAGCTACTCTCTTTGTATGAACACAGGTACCTATAATTGAAAGGAAATATTTACTAGGGTATAATCACACTCTATAGAAATAAGAGAGAAATACAGTAATTCAGGTAGTAATGGTTGTGTGATTATAGCAGCCCACTGTGCTTTGGGAATTTGGGAATATTTCCAAGATAATACAATACAATTTAACACTACTTCCCACATAATTGCATTTACCTGTAGATGCAGCAGTTGAACTAGGAGTGATATGCTATAAGAGGAAAAAAACATCCTGCTCTCATGCTAATTCACCTCAATCACAGAATCATAGAACCACGGAATGATTCACTTCACTCCCAGTGTGTCTTTTGACAGGCCAGCATATTTGTGCTAGCATATATCAGTTTACTGCAACAATAAACACCATAAGCCATGGCCCAGCCTTAATCTAGTGCTGGGGAGGTGAGAGTCTCCACTACAATGACAAAGTCACCTCAGAGTTCTCAATGTAAAATATATTGATGAATTCGTTAAACTGTTCCCCTTTACTTTGGCAAGGCAATTTTAACTTGTTAATTTTCTTCTTCTTTCCCTCCCCCTGTCTTCAGGCAAACAGTCTGGCAGGAATTACTTTTCCTACTATCGAGTGCTAGTGGCCATTTGGATTCTTTTCGGCCTTGCCTGGATTGCTCTGCTGTTTAATTTATTGACAACGGTACTAGAAGATACTGAAAAAATAATTGTCAAGGATCTCCAGCAGATTGGAAAGGTGAGTAAGGACAATGTAGCAAGCCAGCAAAGAAGATGCTGGCCTGTTCAGTTTATTCCAGAAGAAGAACTGCTACCGCCACGTGCTGGAGGGGATGCACAGAAAATGGAGCCATTGAACAGCAGACTCTGAACACACAAAAATTTTTTAAAAATAGTTTTCTAATAGAAAAACTATTGCCATAACATATAAGAGTTGAGTTCTTCGGTGGAGAGTTGATAGTTAATTATTCTAAAGAAAATCCCATGAAAATAAAATTTTTCCCACCTTTCGCTGAGATATGACCTTTTAGAACTCAAAGTTACACAAAGCCTGAATATTAATGGTAAGAAATGTGCTCCTCAGTGTGCAGCTGGGTTGTGCTAACAACCTGAGAAGTGCACTTGCTTTGCAATGTGTTTTTAAGGTGCTTTCACCAAAATGCTGAGGAGGGGCACGGTGGAGCTTGCTGGCTCTATTTGGATTTTGCTGCTTGCAAGAAATTATGTGTCTTCCAGGAACGGGCATGCACAAGCTTTTACCTGAGGCATTGCATAGCATTTTTGGAAGAAGAAATAAGGGTGTATAACTGAATAGATGCCTGATTTGAGCCATCATATTGGATAAAGTGTTGTGGCCTGAAAGACGTTTTTGAATGGCAAGACCTGGGCTCAGTTCAGAGATATCAGAAGCATCTAATGCACAGGGTTATGAAAAGGTTGGCGTGTTAGAAAGTGGTTTATTCTACCTCTTCCTGTTTTATACTAAGTTGAATAAAGGCAATTTTACCTTTTATCCCTGTGTCTCTGAAAAACCTTTCTGATGGTGTTTATGAAGAGCACATAAAGCCATGTCTTTAATTCAAATGTTATAATTATTTATTCTGTAAGCTTTTCAGAAGAACGGAGACCAGATTGAAGGGAAGAGTCCTCTCTGCACCACAGTCTTGCTGCTGTGTTTGTATTGCATAGGAACTGTAAAGTCATTCTGAGGGGCTGTAGCTTTCCAAGGGTGAGCAATGTCTAAACCTCCAACCAGGTGAAAAAAAAGGATGCCAGATCTGGGCATGGTTTTTCAGATGTACTGTCTGGCTTGGAGGTCACGTCTGGGTGAAGACTCTGACTTTCAAAGGATCAATCTATGTGTCATGAGCCTTCTGTGTGTCAAAAGTGGCACAGGAACCCAACCCTGAAGTGCTGGCAAAGCAGCTGGGATAGACACAGCCACAGACACATGTCCCATGGGTGATTATGGTTACACCAACAGCCAGCCTAGTCCAATACCCTACCTCTGATCATGCCTCCAAATAGGGTAAGAAAGAGGCAGCTCTGCCATGACCCAGCACTGGGGTCAAATCCCTCTTCCATCAGTTGGGGGCTCAAGGCTGCCCAAAACAGGTGGTGGGGTCTCTGCACATCAAATCCCATGAACTTGCCCACATGCTGAACTCACATCAGCACCCACAGGACCCACCCAAGGCAGTCCATAGCTTTAGCACACAAAAAGCCTCTCTTTGACACTGTTGAACATGTCACTTGACAGGTTTTTGTGAGCCCCTCAAGCTCCTGTTTTGTCAGACTGAATAATTGTTCTTTGATCACCCTCTAGGTGTTAGTTACAGCAAGACAAGTCCTTTCCAGAGTTATTCCTGTATGAAAGGGAGAATAAATTACAGCTATAAAGTAATTTCAGGTCATAAAGATGCAATCAGCCTTGAAGTTAGATTCATTACTATTTCAGTCAAACAGAATCATGCTTCTTGCCAAAACAGTTCTGCTGGTTCAAGACCTGGCATGTAAACCTGACCAAATATGTACTTTCTTTCCCTCCACAAATTATTTTCCAGTGTTAGCCTCAAGGCTGACTTCTCACCTCATATGTCTCACTGTCAGTAAACCTTTCTGAGGCAGCAGGAACAAGAACTGAATGAAATTAAGGAAGGCTATCAGGGGTATCATAGGACACAGTGGTCCTTGTGCAAGCCAGAATCCCCTTGCTCTCACAGGGCAACACCAGAGCCAGGCAGAGAAAGCAGCTGAATGCTCCCAGGCAGGGATCTCTTCTCTGTTTTTCCCTCTGACCGAGCATTGACCCACATTATTATTTTCCAGGTATAATTTTTTTCTCTTATTTTTTTTTCTTTTTTCCCCATCCCTTCCTACAAGGACTATTAACCCCACTCCCAGTCTAATGGAGATACTGTCAGGGCTGGTTTAGAGAGGGGTGAAATAGTCATTTTGCACAGCCTCTCATAATTCCATGCCCCTCAGACCCAATGAAGGGTTTTCTTCAACTTCTTCCCACTGTCCCACTTGCTCCCTGTTGTGACAAATAACACAGCACAGCCCTGGAAAAAGCTGGTGATGTCCCACTGCAACGCAGAACAACTGAAGATGCTTTTTATAGACATTCCAGGAAGGACAAGAGGGACATCCCATGGACTGTGACTGTAAACAGCAAGCACAGGGCCAGGCAGTGGCTCTTTGAAGCAAAACAACACAAATTCTCTTTCCTTTGCACTGATGGATGTTTAACAACAAACCTTGAAACCCAAGCACTTCCCACTCCCAAGAGTCCACCTGCCCTGTGCAGTTACTGCCACAGGGTGCAGGTGATTCACCTGTTGACTCGTTCCTCTTGCCACCCTTCCCAGGTAAGGATGTGGCACAGAGGGACTGGAAAAGTTACCCAGGGATGCGGGATGCAGGAAACATTAGCCAGGAATGCCGTCATGGGGCTGTCCTCCTTCGGGCACCAAGAAATGAGGCGCCCCTTCAGCTGTAGGTGCCAGCCTGGGAACACAGAAATCCACATCCACAAGGAGAAGCTCGGCCTCTGTGAGAGAGAAGACCGGTCATTCACAAATCCTCAGCCCCGCGGGGAGGAGCCCTTTCGAAGAAGGGTCTCAGCTTTGCTTCTCGTGCCCTCTCGTGGCTGTTTGCTGCAGACCCTCTCCCTTGGCGTTCCTGCCAAGTTTGGGTGGTTTTACTCCACCTCCCGCTGTGCAGTTCGGGTTTTGTCAGTGGGAACCGGAGGAAGCCGCCCTATATTTTTATCGAGTTTATACGAGCTTGCTAAGGGCTAAAACGTGCCTCGTCCTCAAGAAGGAGATGGGGATGGGCACCTCAAACCGGTCCAGCCGGGGATCCTGCCTTATACGCACACTGAAACAGCTTCGTGGAGGTCAGCTGGGAATGTGATGGCCTTCTGTCAGCAACCCATCGTGCCCAGGATCCTCACTGGCAGCATGCAGGATGCCAGTGAGATGCAGTACACTCCCATCACATACCCCAGGCGTGACCTTCTGTGGATAACATCTGCTGCAGGATCGAGACACGCATTCCCACCCCCTGTCCCACGGGGAAAGGGATTGGGCTAGGGAAAAATGTGCCAAAAAGGCAGGTTTGGGTGCAGGCTCCGGGGGCAGGGTGAGCTGGCCCAGGCTGTGGCAGCCTGGAGGGCAGGCAGGGCCTCGTGCAGCACCAGGGGTGGAGATGGGAGCTGCAGATATGTGGAAGAAAGAACCATCACCAAAGGGTGTGTGGTCCTCTTCTCTGGGAAAGGCACGGGAAAAGCCCAGGAAAGCTGCAAGCCAGGGTGGGAGAGGAACTTTTTTTGGATGCAATATTGCTTCTTGTGCTAAGCTGAACAATAAATTTGTGTCCAGAAGGGCTTAGGCACAGCAACAAATCTCTCCAGGGCTGGAGCAAGCAGCCTCTTTCAGCATTATCACAACAGCAGCAGAACTTGTCCTCACATCACCCCTGAGAGGGGGAGCTGCTGGTATCTGTGCAGGTAATAAGGGCCCCAGAGAAAATTTAGTGTGTCACCTGAGTTCATGCATGAGACCTCTGGCTCTCTCAACCAGGACTGGGTGTCCTGGTGTTGCTTACTAATAAATTAGAGCCAGCTAGTGGTTCTGTGGTTGCTGAGGTTAAGAAAATAGTCTTAAATTGAGAGCAAAATTAGAATGGAGATTCTACTCCACAGCTGGAGGTTTAAAATAATCCCAAGACTTTTAATTCATGAGTATAAGCCAGGCTTTGCTCTTCTTCTGCACGTCCTCCTTGCCCAAGGGACAGAAACCAGGAATAAAATCCGTTCCAAATCCCTGTTCTGCCAAGCTACGAGGTGACAGCGGTCCTCTGGAGACCAAGGGGAGGAGTTCTCCACTGGCAGTTCTGTGCAGCCTGGAGCCTTTTCTGGGAGCTGCTCAGAGCCCTCACTGTGACCCATTCCCACTGCGCCGCTCGGGGAAATCCAATTTGCACGGAGCAGCCTCCTGTGCAACTGCCAGCTCTCCCACTGCAGCTTGTTTGCAAACGGGAAACGTTTCCAAGGCAAGCCAAACACTCTCCAATACATTAAACCAGTTGCTGAAAAACTCCAAATATGAAATATGTTATCTCAGACTAGATGGCAGCAGCGTGTTCCTGCACTCGGTCTGGGCTGCTCCTCATACATCACCCACGTCTTTGCTGCCAGCTAGGAAACGCCGGGCATTTCTCAACTTGAAACCAAGGAAAAGCCACGAGGAATCATCTTTCCCTCAGAAATTCAGTTGCCTCCAGAGAGAACAGGAGAAACTACACTTTGATCTGTCTTTAATTAGTATATGGGCTGTTTTGGGATCATTTGAGGTCTGCCTCAATTAATAGTTCATTTGGAGAGATGATGTTTTTCTGGAAGCAGAGACACAACTCAAAGCAGTGGAACACCTTGGTTAATGTAACATCATCTAGCCAGTGGGACTTTTTTTTACAGAAACTGCTAAATGTGGGCCACACACATGATGTTTTCCACTGTGTCACACTTGAATTTATGCTTCCTCGCCTGACTCCTGACCAAAAGGCTGGATCCAGCTAAGAACTGGTTTAACAAACATAACTAATCACTCTCCAAAGGTTGTAATTTGTAATCCATCCCTCATGATCACAGCCGAAGAAAAAAAAACCACCAGCTTTTGGTGCCAGCCAAATCCCCTTGTACCATTCCAGCAGAATTCAAAGTGGTCTTGAAGACAGATTTTATACCATCTTTCATGCTGTAAGGAAAGGAGATCCCTTGGGATCTCTGGCACGTGTGGTTGAGGACCAGCCTGGGGCAACATTGCTGTTCCATACTAGTAAAGTCAATATTTAGCTATTGTGGGGCTAAAAGGTTGCAGAGGAGCAAAAATGCTGCCTCCAGAGAACTCTTGTCCATGCTCTTGTAACCCTGCAGCCAGCCTCACCTCCAGCCCAGAACATGAACTCAAATCTGCTTAGAAAATTCAGCATTTTCTATCACAAGGGGTCCTGGACTCGGTTAGAATAACTCCCTGCCATGGGTTTGGAAAGGCTCATTTTGCTGAGTTCAAGTTAGAGCAATTATTGAATCCATTTGATTACCAGTTCAACATGATTTAGGAGGCATGTCTCCCGAACAAAGACTTTACAAATTTTTCTTTCAATTGCTCTTACATATGTGGTTGGAAACTGTAGCTGTACTTTGTGGTGAGATGTCGAAGCATGAAATAATACATCCCCAGAAAGAGAGATACACTGATAAGCAGAACAATAATAATAACAAGCATGTGTCATTGAAAAATGAGGGGAGGTACAACTCGCAGTTGAAGTTAATGGCTTCCTTGAGAGGGATCAGCCAGAAAGATGCTGATGTTCTCAAAGAATGAATGTGGTTTGAGGTGAGTCCAGCTTCTCAAAGTAAAAGATGACTGTCCATCTTTTGGCACGGAGAAAAATCATGCATCGAGACCAGAAAAGAACCTAAGTCAGAATTTGTGCTGGAAATTCCCCAGAGTTCACAGTTTTGTTCATTTAAATGGCTCATTGAGTGCTTTGAAAACAAGGTTAAGGGTTTACATTTAAAAGGGCTTTGGATATTTACTGGAAATGGAGGCTGAAACCTAAGCAGAGATCTGTCTATTCTCAACCTCAGAAGTCCAGGCATCAGTCTCAAAATATAATGCACACTGTCTGAGGACAAGAAAGATGCAAGAAGCCCAGTGTAGGCACCTTCCAGTTGCTAGACACCAATTCTGCTTATCCAAGCAGTCTGTCTCTTCACAAAACGTTCAGGAGCTATTCAGCATCTCTATTGTGCAAGTCTGTTGCAAATCAATGCTGGGGTCAGGAGATGTGTAGAGCCCAAAAGTAGATATAAATCAATTAGAGATTAATGCTGATCTCTGCAGAACTTCAGCCAGTTTCCCAATGGCCACTATAAAATTCCAACACATAAATGTTTGTTAATAGATTTTTTTTTTTTAGCTTTCTTCCTTGCCTTCCTTCTTTCTTTCTTCCTTTTCTTCAAGTGGGTGACGGGATGAAGAATGGATGCAGCAGAGCTTACTACAGTCCCAGAAATGCTTGGGCAGCTCCTAGAGAAACATGGCCCAGCAGCAAGGTCTACAAAATGCTTAAAAGCTGACTGTAATGACAGTAGTGGTAGCACAATTTGGTGATGCCAAATAGCCAAAAATTCCCAGGAGGAAAACAAAAAGAGGAATTCCCAGCAGTCGTTGTACAAGTCTATTCCTTGCTTGCAGTAGATCTCTGAGCAAAAGCCTGAATACAAGCTGCCCAGGCTTTTTGGTCAAACATGGATCATTTTTAGGGCTGGGGGTTTGGTAAGAACACTTCTCAGTCATCATCTCACAGAACTGTGTAGGGGCTCAGCCTGCCTTGGCAAACCAGCCAGTGAAAACAGAAAACATCCTCTTAGGGTGCAAAAGTCAAGGGAGAGGCACGATTTTTGGTGCATGAAATTTGCATGCTGGCATTTGTAGTAATAAACAGTACTAAGCCATACCAAAGTGGGTAGGGCTCTGGTGTGGCAGCCAGGGTACCTTCCAGCTACACTTCTGGGAAGCTAAAAAATTTCCATGACTGGAAATTTCCATATAGAGCCTTGCTCTGGCACAGTTTCCTCAGTTAATGTGGTTCAAGGGCAAAAGCAGAGAATGGCAATCTCATGTTAAAAACCCAAAGCCCACACTTGCCTCACAGATGCCAAAGAGCAGAGAAGTGAAGTGCAAAAACGTTGTCACTACCCCACCAGGGGGAAGTGTGTCACCATCTGTCATACATGGTGACAGCATGGTGAGGAGACGTGGCATAAAGGACAGGCAGAGCACTCTTCCCTGTGGGATTATGGGCAGTGGCTGATTTTTGGGATCAGCAGTGTCAAACAATATGTGTCATAGGTGAACTCTCTCTGTTAACATCAGTGGGGCTCCAGAGGCCCATCAGCTGAGTCCATTTTGGCTGGAGAAGGACTGTTTACAAGGGCATGGATTGACAGGACAAGAGGGAAATGGCTTCAAACTGACAGAGGGCACGCTTAGATTAGATCTTAGGAAGAAATTCTTGGCTGTGAGGGTGGGGAGGCCCTGGCACAGGTTGCCCAGAGAAGCTGTGGCTGCCCCATCCCTGGGAGCGTTCAAGGACAGGCTGGACAGGGCTTGGAGCAACCCGGGATAGTGGCAGGAGGGTTGGAAGGAGATGGTCTTCAAGGTCCCTTCCAACCCAAAACGGTCTCCGACTCCGTGATTCTGCGGAGTCACCGTGCACATACACGAGACAACCTCCAGATGTCACCATCAACCCAAGAAAGAGAGAGGCACAACTCGACCCGTGCAGAAAATCCCGACTCGCAGGCTTTGACTGACGGAAACCCTCTCCTGCAGTCCCTGTTCTACTGTCTCAGACAGACAGACGGGACAGGACGGTTTCCAATTCACCTGGATAAAATGCTCGGTTCACAGACAAAATCAGGGGAATTTAATTTGTAGCCATGAATGTCGGCATTTTTCATACATATTATACTGATCTAGACCACATGTGTTCTCCCCTGTGTGTAGGTGCTCATCACCTATGTCTGAGTATATATATTTTGAAAAAAAAATATATAAAATTATCTATATAACTTTAGGTCTTAACAGGTTCTTCGCTGACAATTTTACACGAAGGTAAAAGCAAAGCATTTCCTCCGCTACCTTTTCTAACCCGATGCATATTCATCTCTTCCAGTACACATTCATGTGTCCCAGGCAGCTGATGAGCTGAGAAACACAACGATCAGCCCTGGATAAAGGATCTGAGAACAGAAGCACGGGTGGGAGCCCCCAGTGATGAGAGGCAGCACGCCCTCAAGTCTGTGTAACAAGGTCAGTGTTAACTGAGCAAGGAATTGGTTGTCTCCTCCGTTTCCCTTGGCTTGTTAAGTTCACTTTATGCCACTTTTTCGGCAATCTAAATTTGCCTATCCAGGAAAAAAAACCAAGTCTTAAAAAATCCCAATTCTGCCTCCTTCCCTTTAACTCTGCCCTCTCATTTTAAATGCATTCAAAATCCATTAGGAAGGAAAAGGCCCTCAACTCTGCTCAAAGATGGCATTTACATTGTCTCTGTCACAGTGTGGAGCTGTGATGCAGAATAAAGTCACGAGTACAGCCAAGCACTGAGGCAGCAGAGGTGTGGGACCCAAGGGGAGACTGCTGATCACCCTTGTACAGGCAGCAGAGGGATGTGCAGGGTGGCAGAGCACCCACCGAGTGAACCTTGCACCTGCAGATAACTGGAGGGATATCCAGGCTCTGCTTATTTAAACACATGCTCCCACTTAACACCACACCAAAAAAGATATTACTGAAGGAAATGCCAGATTCTCCAACCCTGGCAGGGTACAGAGGTGGTGGGGTCTTTTTTTGCATGAAAAGACCCTCAAGGTCCTCCTGCACCCAAGCAGTTCAGAAGAGCAGAGCAGCACATCACAAAGTTTGAGCGGGGTCGGGGAGTGCCTGGGGGGATCGTGACACAGAAGATTAATGGATCTCTTCCAGCCCTAGGTTGTCAGTTAAGTCAAGCACTGCTAATGCAGGATGTTGTCCCGAGACCTCTGTTAGCACAATGACGAAGCCTTTTTTAAGTCCTCTGTGTAAAAGGCGTAATCCTTGTGTGCCGATGGATCATATCCTTGAGATCCCTAGAGAGCGAGGCAAATGTGGAAAGAAAGGGAAAGGAAATCCCTTATTTCATAATGGTGCAAACAGACATGTCAGGAGAATTACATCAACATGCAGCACATGTGAAATTTAATACTCCTCCTAATGCATTTAGATGAGGCAAAAATGTGAAGTCTGTACTGCCTCTGGGAATAATTCTGGTAGGAAGCTTTCACCACTAGGAACCAAGGACTTTCTACTTACTCTGGAATTTGAGCCTTTGTTTTCAAAGCCTTCCTGAGAGACTTCAAAATCAAGTTTGTTAAGTGTATGTTACTCTTTGAAGACCTGCCTTCCCGAATGGAACATCAGTGCCCTTCCCAGCCACGCTGGTGTAGGTGAAGATCAGCACGCTGGAAAACCGGGAAACGTTTAGGAGGGCGCAGACAACCTGCAAAAGAGGACAGCCTTTGCATTGCAGAAAGCCAAGACAGGCAGGCACACAGAGGTCTTATCCCTTGCCTGGTATCAGCTGGCACAGCTGCAAGAGTGCATCAGGCTTGCATGGATTTCCACCAGCTTCAGTGGTGGCCCATAAGGCTCTCAAAGGCTTACAAGCACAGTATTTTTGCTTTGGAGTCCTTGCAGGCAGGAGGAGCCTGAGGTCTTCTCACTGCTTTCCCTCCCTTATATCAGACTACAGATATGGAATTCAGCAAAGGATACAGCTTGGATGTGGCTTGAATTCAGACAAGTGACTTGAAGTGATGATTTCCCCCCTACCAGGCTGCAGATGATCAATGTATTATGCATGAAAATAGTGCCAGGCACAGATGGGGTGGGAGTAGAAGGTGTGAGCTGATAATGACAGCAGCCAAGTTCTGCTAGAAAAGACTCTACAACACACTTGCATGTTGGGCAGAAAAAGGATGCAACGTGCATGAGAGGCTAGCCATGGTTTAAAGGGCCAAACAGTTTAATTACAGTCATAACTGAGATTTATGCAAGCATGTGAATGGCATGGTTGCCAGAGAGTGCAGGGGATTGGCTTTGGTGATTCAGGGAATCATCTTCCCATCTTGTGTACTTGAATAGCCATTAGGGAGATGAGGGGTTTAAAATCTGCAGACAGGGAATCCAGAGGGGTGACATAGTGCTGGATCAGATATTGTCTCCAGCAGGATCCTGGCTCATATGCAGCACAGTGCTGAGAACTTGGCAACGGGTCCAAAGCTGAAAGAAGCAGGAATTTCTCCATGGACACTTCCAGGGTTTGGATCCAAGCCATTGAAGACCAGCATCCATGTCCTGATCCTGGAGAAACTGTCAATGTTTGGATGGACAGCATGTCACCCACTTGGAGCCAGGTGGGTACAGACTTCTGTGGGAGGATGAGTCAAGAGAGCTCCATCATCATCTGCAAAAGGACCTGATGCTGTGGGAGAGAGCTTAGCAAGTGTGCTGTCCATAAAAACCCATGAGGAGACAGCGATGGTCCAAAGAAAAGCCCATGAATTCCCTGGTCAGCCTTGGAGCACTCTGGAGAGCATTGCAAGACCAGATGCTTGAAATAAACTGCTTGCCTTTTACAATGGAACCATGAGAAGGGGATACTCTGTTCTTCACACAGCTTCTTTGAAGGAGCTCCAGCCTTGGAGTGCACATCTGACAGCTGGCAAGACGCCACTGGCTTTGCCAAATCTGACCACAGCTGATCCCTGATGCAATAAAATGTCAAATCACCACAGTTTGAGAATGTGCTTGCCTGGAGGATCATCAAGCAAAAACAGCAGAGACTTGCTGGCAACTTGCAGTGCATTTGCCAGTTCCAGGCTCTGTGGAAACCTGACCCTACAGAAAATCACCCTTATATGAGTCCGTTCTTTGTCTACAGCCCTGCTCATGGTGCCAG
>JAWWES010000168.1:58754801-58782865 GCA_035583135.1 Lophotriccus pileatus
TGCTCATGGTGCCAGTGACAAGACAGCCATAGGAAATCTGTGCCTGAGGGATCTAAGCTGTGCTTTCAGAGACATGTGATAACCCTTGCAATGCTGAGACGTAGCAACATTTTGGGAAGAAAGGCCAGCAAGCATTACACAGAGGAGATTAATATTTCACATCACCTGGGGGCTACAGCCCTATGGAATGTATCTGTTTCACTGCTCAGGAAGCAATCTGGTTGAATTTCCACCAAACAGGGCTCAGATGTTCAAATTTTCCTGTGAGAATAAACATTTCTGATAATACTGCCCAACTTAAGCTTGCGAAGAAACCTCCCACAGAGAGAGCATCCCAAGGGATAAGGATTTGACTCACAAAATTCCCAAACCCCAAGGGGTCACAACCCACTCACCTGAAACAGGGAGCAAATTCATTCTCGCCCAAGTTGTCCTTAAGGTCACATTTCATGGTGCTCACACCATCGAGACCAGTGCTAGCACATCAGTCCAGATGTGTCCTCAGCCTCTCCTGCATCCTTATCTCCTGCATTTTCAAGGAGCTCAGCAGCAATATATGGATCAAAGTTAATCGATAATACCAGAGCCCTTTCACCATATTGCTTTCACTAAATTACTGCATCCTTTAAAAAGAGAAATCTTAGCAGACCGCAGTACAATGCCAGACAGACTGTCACTTCCAAATTATGTTTATTTATTCTCTCTCTGGCTCTTGGCTGGCCCCATTACCAGCATGTCTCAGTGTCTCTCAGTCATCAGCATATTTGCCTTCCCTTCCTTCCCCCTACCCCGAGGTACATGTCTCCTCTCAAGTACAAAGCAGTCTGACATGGCAAGTTTTTGAGCCTATTTAACACCGGCTTTATCTGAGGGGAACTGGGTTCAGTGACAGAGCCTCAGAATTAATTACACGAAGGTGAATTCCTTTCACAGAGCCTGGCACAGTGTCACTGCAAACATTTTAACAGCCAGTCCCCGGCCCTCGACTGCCTTTGTGAGGTGTAAAGCAATTATTTGTACCTGCTTGGTGAGACGTGTCAGCCCCTTCAGAGGTGCTGCGACACAGCAAACACGCGTCACCCTTGTTATTCGCAAGCAAAAGGGTGTATGGTGGGTCCTGGCTGTGCACACAGTCACTGGTGCTGCTCTGCTCCAGCCTTTCAGGGGTGGGAGCTCTGCCCTGTGTGCACAATCCACACAGTGAGTGCCCCCTTGCAGACGAGGTGCAGGCTCGGTGCTTCGGCCAAGAGCAGAAATGGGACCGAGGAAGCAAAGTCTGAAGTGCAAATCTCAAGCTCCAGCACGTCCTTGATGAGCCCCACCAGCAGGGAGGAATGGGAGACTGAACCCCTTCTCTCTTTTCTGTCTTTTTTCACCTTCCCTGCATCCCAGGGTATGCCTGGTGGAAACTATTTTCGTCTTTCACACCCCACTTCAACTGCTTCCCCTTTTCCTATGGCAGCTGTTGCAGCTGACACATTCCTACCACTCTCCTGCTTTATTCTCCCCCCCCCCAAAAAATATATCTTTTGGGGTTTTCTTTACACAGGTATTATTATAGATTTTCACAGAGCTGAGCTGACATCAGGGTTAACTGTAAAGTCCATTGGAGTGATCCTAGGAGATCAGAGGGAGAAAATCAGCAAAGCTCCATTTCAGCCTGGAGCAAGGAAGGGAAACCATGTTTATCCCTTCCACTGCAACATACTCCAGGGCAAGGAAGGAGGGATGAAGGGTTGAGGGGAGGTTGGTTACAGTGGAGAAGAAAAGGAGCTGACTGTATAAAGGGGAGATTGTGGTAAAGGGCAGGAAAAGCATTGGAGGAGACACCTCTGCCTTTCCTGGAGGAAAAGAGCTGTCTGCACATCCCAAATTCTCCCTCCACTGGGACTTGCTGGGGCTGTGAGGCTCTTTAAGATACATCACAGGCAGATCAGATTTACCCTGGGACTTTGGGGTTTAGTTGAAGCTCTTGGACCTCCCCAAATTGATGGCCAGCCGTGCAGGGCCTTGGGGAAGGAATGCTGAAGACACAAATTTGCTCCTGGGCAGAGGGTTCCATTGGCTGGTATGTGGTTTCCCCACACACAGGAGGACGGGGTGAGCCCTTGGCCAGAGGAGCCCACAGGAGGAAGTTTTCCAGCGGATCAGCAGGAAAACAGGGCTATTCTTGGTGAGCTCTGCTGTGGCACAAAGTTCTTTCTCATTAGGGAGGAATTCAATGGGCCTCTCTGGGAACCAGTTGCCGCGGCACGCTAAAGGTCAGGTCTCATTCTGGAAGACTTTTCTCCCCTCCTTGGCAGCAGGAAAAATAATTTAAAATATCCCCTAAAGAGCCCTGTTCTCCTGTGGTCCCTTCCAAACACAAAGAGGAGGAAATGGCCTCAGTCTGGGGAACGTTGCTGTGGTGGGGATGGCCAATCTGCCTGCCCTGCCCATGGGACCCAGATCCCTCTGCACCTGACAGCCTTGTTATTATAAGACCACAATCTAATTAAGAGGGGAAGGAACAAAGGGAACATCCTATTCCCACTACAGGGCACAGTGCAGAGATTGCCACATCTGTGGAGACCCGTGCCAGTGTCGGCTGTCACGGGGTGGCTGGTTGCATATGGGACTTTCTTAGGGAAAAACTCAGCCTGTTTAGTTGTCCCAGTTAACACCTCTGTGCTGTGGGTGGCCTGGGTCTGCCTGCCCCAGCTGGTGTAAAGTCTCCCAGCACTCCACAAGCCTGCAGAAATGTGCCTCCCCATTTCATCTTGGGGTGAAGACACACGGAGTCAACTCTGGCAATGAAAGCCCAGTCAACACAAAGGTTTCTCGTTTTCATCACCAGTTACCATCACCTGATTCTGCCCCTGAAGCTTCAGAAAACTCGGATTCATCGAGAGCCACGAAGATCCATCTTCATGTCCCATAGCACGGCACATCCAACCTTTGCTGAAATAATTTTGAGCCCATGTTACACGGGAAAACTAACAATGGTCTGTGGTCTGTTGTAATTTTTCTGTACCAGCTCAATTGGATTCTCAAATTGTTTGTGAATATGAAATCCCCCCGCTGCGATCAAGGATAATTATTTGCTTAAGATAATTTATTGTAGCTCTGACCTCAGCGTCTCTACTTGGTAGTTTTATGGATTTTCAAATGGATTTGTAGGGAGCAGCAGTCACACATGGTCCAAAACCTGGGACCTGAACTGAAGGAGTTTTGTTTCAGCTCCCATCAACTGCAGAGGTCACAGTTAAGTAAAATCGGCTTAAGCTGGGATTGGAAAGCTGTGTCTGCTACATTAGCAGAGAGATCAGATGACAGATTTGTTCTGGCCTCATTATCTAGCCATAAAAATGTAAGGGCCTGAAGTATTTGGGGAATGGGAATGCAGAGAGTAGGAGGATCTCTATGCAGTATTTGCTGTCTGGGAAAATGAGACCAAAGGACACCCCCTCCCCCCCCCCCCAAAAAAAAACTGTCTGATGTGAGCTCTTATCTCCAACAACAAACTGAAAGCAGGAGAATCAGTCTCTTCCTTTTGCAAACAGATCAGGGAACAGGGGCTCCTGTGTGTCTACAACATCTCACATTTATTTTTAGCTTCATCTATTTGGTTAGTGAGGTCACTGGAGCCCTGGCTTAAACACGTTACCCTGACCTGCCAAAGCTCTGACTTGCCTGTAGCTATACAGACCCCAAAGAATCACAGCTAATGTGCAAGAGAATGTTATGTCAGTGTTTTATGCTAGAACTCAAATAACTGTGTATCCTCTTTTATTGCAACACTTTTTCTTTGGGTACGAAAAGTGCAAAATACACTTTGAGAAGTTTTGATCCAAAAAATATTGGATGAAGCTATTTCTGGGCTGAAATAGCCCCTGTGCCTTTTCCAGTAATTCTGCATTCAGGATTTTGTTTACACAGTTCAAGGATTAAATCACAATTTACAGTCTTTTGGTATAAAAACAAACAAACAAAAAAATCCATCCCTCCTTCCTCCAGAGTTGGGAATCATTATCCAAGCCACCGTAAGGAAACGAATCTCAGGGCACCTGGACCCACAAGCTCCCATCATTTCCAGCCTCATCTAAACTACAAAATGAGTTTGTGGTGGGAAGCTTTCTCTTGGAGCTTTATAGTTATTAGCAAATAATGTTCTTTTTGTGATGGTGGCTCGTTCTGCAAGTGCAATAAGCTCTTAATGGAGTCCCCAGGCCCGGGCTGGAAGCACGCCAGGACAGAGGTGCCGGAGAGCAGGCAATATCCATCACCATTCCAGATGTGAGGTGAAGCTGAGGAGCCTGCAGGAAGCTCAGCAGGTGATAGGTAAGGTAGCACAGTCCTGGGTCTTGCAGGGTGAACACTTGTTCTGACAGGCTTTTTGACTGCTCTGCTGGGAATCGTGAGCAGTCTGCCTTAAACCCGACCTCCGCACATGCTACGGCTCCTGCTCGGGGAAAAGATGTCCCCCAAGGAGAAAAAACACCCTCAGAGGCGTGCATCTATCCTTATTTTAACTCTTTCAGATGAGTCATTTTGGAAAAAACCCTTTTCTAAATGCTGATATAACCTCCTCTTCCCTGGGGAAATATTCGTGTAGATGCAGGTGGCTGAATAAGGGAAGCTCAGCGAACGTTCCTGCTAACAAAGTAAGCCCACAGTGGCTGCCCATGTGCAGATTTTTTAGCCTCCTGCAAATGCAAAGCAAAATGTCCCTGCAGGGTGACTGGAGCTAATACTCTTTTGCTTTGCATTTGCATTTGGCTCACAGTCACACAAGGCTTCTTGCTGGGGCAAAAGTGATAAAGAATTAAGCTCCTATTACTCAACTGCTTGCGAGTACTTGCTCTATTTCTGGTGGAAAAAAAAAATGTGGCAGAAAAAGCACACCTCTTGCACATACACAGCCAGAAAACAGTAAAGATTTGGGTCAGCTGTTCTCATGCCTGGTCACTGTGCCTCAAGTTCACACACCAAGAGGAAATTCCCACTTTTCTATTACCAGATTACAGGATATTCCTGCAAGCGAGGTTATTCATCTGGAGAAGTCAAGGTCACTGCCATAGCAGACTAGATAAATCAAGGCTCTTGATTTGCTAATTCCAAAAAGCTACAATGTTTGGACTCTCATTAAGAACATCCATTGTTTTTTTTTCATTATTTGCATGTCTGCTTTCCTAAATTGCTAAGAAAGTTCCCCTCCTTCCCCAAAGGCCAAGAGGATGGCTGCTTATCACGGAATCATAGATTGGTTTGGGTTTGAAGATGACCTTAAAGATCATCCAGTTCCAACCCCCCTGCCATGGGCAGGGACACCTTCCACTAGACCAAGCCCCGTCCAGCCTGGCTTTGAACACTTCCAGGGATGAGGCCTTATTAGGGGTGCAGATTTGGATGTTCCTGTGGATCTGCTACCTATTTGCTAATCCCTGGCCAAACCCACAAATAATTTGTGATTTATTTAACTATTCAAAAGTTTTGATAATCAAATTAGCCAGTGAGTGACACCATAAATGGCCCATACATGATGGGCAGTCATTCAGGAAAACTCACTGTAGACTGTTTGGATATTTGTGCTATGAAAAAGAAGTCATTTAAGATATCTAGACACACAGAGCTACATATCCAGGCTCATTCTGAGTTGTTTGAGAATGGGCAGGGAAAAAAAAAAAAAAAAAAAAGAAGAAAATCTCCTGATAATTCATCTGTGGAGGGTAATTTACTGGGTCTAATCAGAGCAAACATCTCTATGGCTGGAGTGCTGAAATAAATTAAATATAAAGCCTTCAAGGTCATAGCTTCCCAAGCTAATAATGCAGCTTAGGTGGAGGCACTCTGGGCAAATGCACTGTGCTCCACTGTGAAAAATCTCCATCAGCTGGATGTAATGGGAATGTTTCAAGAAGCCATCGGGCCTGCCTGAAAGAAAACGGGGTAAATAGAGGATATAGAAGATTCAATCTTCAAACAAGAAAACTTGAGCAGCATAATCATTGAACTATAGATGCTCAAATTGGAAATAAAATACATATAAAAAGGCATTTGCATTTAGGGTGGGAGAGAGGTAGTGAGGAGAGTTTGGAGAGTGTTGCTAGCAAGACATAAGCTAGCATAAGACATGCAAATCTTTCTGTTCTGCTTCCAAAGTCTGATGCAGATGCAATTAGATGTTTCAGGAGTGGCCACGTTACACATCCCAACTCCTGCAGTGACCATTCCCCTCGATCAGAGGTTTATGACCCTCTCTCAGCCCCAGCTGGCCAGAGGTTACCACCCCACCAGCTGTGCAGCACAACCATTTCTCTGCCTTTCCAATCCCAGCCCTCAAGGAATTTGGCTGCAGAAACAAGACAAGGGAAATCACCTTAACACTGAGCAGGTCTTGGCTGAAGGGCATCCTGGAGGGGATTGATCAGGGAGGGGCAGACGAGGCAGGAATCAGTGGAGACCCCAGACATGGGCAGACCCCAGGGCACAGCCAGCACAGGAGGGTCTCCTGGTCCACACAAGCAGGTGGACACCTTGGAAGGATCCTGGTGCCTGGTAAAATCCTGGGCCTTTGAGTTTAGCCTTCCTAGCCTTGGTTATTGTCATCTTGAAGTGCTTGGGAGTCTGCCCTGTGCCAAAATGGGATACCCCAAGATTTCTTTGCTGCCACGAGTTAATTTTTTGCTGTTCTGGTGGCTTTGATGTCAGCAAAGGAACGTTTCCATAGCAGGATCAGAAATTTGCCCCGTTTAATTTTATTTTATTTTATTTTGATAAATACACATTCCACAGCCACTCTAAGTTTCACACTCATTCCTGTGAATCTCACCATTCCAAATGACTGCTTCGCCCTAGGTGTTAATTTAAAATTAGATCCTGCACGTATATGCACACACACACAGTGCCATCCCCTTTGATTTAGCCTCCCCTGCATGTGTTATGATGTGGTCTAGAAAGATGTGATCCCAGACCTATTCCTCTGCCCTCCATCAGACCCAGCTTTGCTCTGGACATGATGATCCACATCCCCAGACAGGGCAGTTGTTGGGCATTTCTCTCCCTGTCCATCACACAGCCCTCTTGTCCTCATTCCCTTGCACATCTTTCTAACCCTGGGTTGAGCATTCCTATGAAGTGCTCTCTCTTTGAGATTGAAAACCTCGCCAGCACTAATGGGTGTATCTTCAGCAGGGCCCCGTGCCACGAAATGACACCATTATCCCTATTTTCGGAGACGGGGAAACGAGCTGCAGAGATAGGAAGGTCAACATCGTTAAAAGCATCTGCAAATTTTGAGAAGGCACAAAGCCTGGTTTTTCAAAGTACTTATTTCCACAGCACTTTACTTGGTCACAGTACAGGTGCCCTTTGACTGCATCTGCAGTTGTGAGAGCTTCACCCCGGTGTTTGGCAGAAGGGGGTACAAGCTGGGGAGCAAAGCCACCAGCAACACATTAATTAGTGCCTGTCTCTGAGAAGTCTGACCTGACTAGAGACACACAGCAAAATTCCCATCTGAAGCAGGCTGGGCTGGAAAAGCTCTAAAAAAAACCCCCACATGTTGGGTCTTCTGATGGAAAATATCGCATCCATCATCTGTGGTTTAATGGTTTCCAACCCGTGACTTGTTCCTCTGTGAATTCAAGCATACCAGGAAGGTGCTTGGATTGCTGTAAAGGCATTCATGCCTCCACCAGCAAAACTTGAGCGTGAAAATCAAAGCTGTGAAAACCACCAAATTTTGCACAGATGCCACGATAAAAAGAAACAAAGAGCAGGCAAGAGGCTTTTCGATGAGCTGATAGACTCATCAGCCAAGTTGTCAGCTGGAAAGGAGGCAGTCAGCTTCCCTCTTCCCCAAAACAGGAGTTTCATTTGCCAGTACCTATCTGGGTTGAGGTCCAACATGCTGGGGGGACGCTGCTTCTTCCTCCTCCCTGCTCTTCGCTTTCTTCCAGCACTCAGCCACAAAATCCAATAGTTTAAGCACAGTTGTGGTTATTTTCAGTATCTAGGCACCCTGTCAGAACAGCCTGAATTGTACTGTGTGTTCAGAGGAAGAATTAAGAACAAATGGGTTGAAAATCCAGGGGATGGGAGGGGAACCTTCCCCCTCTGCTTCCTGTGGTGACAAAAACTCAAGTCTTCTGAAAAAAAAAAAAAGGATATAATTCCACATTTTCTGCCAAACTTCCCATTGTTTCTTTAAGCTGACGTTAAGATTCCACCTTCTTCTGTGTGCTTTCCTTTTTTTTGCTTACAGTCAGCAATAATTCTACCAGCACAGGTTTCAGCTGGTGCTAACATAAAATTCCACCTGATCAAATTTACCATCCAGCTTTGTTAAAATTAAAACTAGTCTCATCAGGCTTGGTACTAGATGAGGACACATGCTTGCCAAAACCCAAAATGCTGTTCAAGAATTTGGTTTTCAGGCTTTCCAGCCCGTTGCTGAATTTGCCAGGGAAGGAACATAAACCATATAAAACAAATTAGTTTTAATATTTAAGAAGCACACTTTTCATTTAGAAAAGGTGGGGGTTTCCCCCAAAGTCAGGACAAGGAGAATAAATTGCAGTGAAAAAAATCATGGAATTTCTGGACCTCCTGTAGAGGTTTCCCTTTGGGGCAGGAGTTTGCCCTTATGTGATGCTGAGCCTTCAGGGTCACGTTCCTGCACCTCAAGCATTTTGGCGAGGTGTCACCTCACTTTTCACCTTTATTTGGCTGCAAGTCTGTTCAGTTGGAGCCCCCAAGGCCTTTTTTCAAAGCCCAGCAGAGCCAACAGGGGGATTTCTATTTAATCTGAGGTGCTTTAGGTGTGGATGCTGGTTACAAAGTTGTGGTGGAGGAGACAGGCACGAAGGGAGATAAAGGAAAGACCGGGCCTGGCTCCCCAGGGTAAAGTGTACCCACAAAGCAAAGTGTAGGAAATTAGGATGAGTGACAGATTGTCTCCAAAAGTGCCCATTTAGGCACCCACCTGGAGCCACCTCACCGTGGAAATGCAGGTCTGAGAGCTCCCCTTGGCAAAAAAAATAATCAAGCTGGTTTCAACGAGAAAACTCTCCTTCAGGGAGATGTGGTCCCCACCTGTGTTCCATCAACCCCCATCAACAAAATCTGGCAAAAGCTGCAGGGAGACCAGTTTTTGCCCGATCTGCTCGTTCCAGCCAGCAGAACTAGCCTGGTCCCAAAGATGGTGATCTGGTAAGGCAGTGAGCCCAAACCAGCAAAAAAAACCACCTGTATTGAAGCAGCTAATGAGAAAACCACCTCTCTGACTTTGGCACACCAGAAATGAGTAAGGACTTTGTTCCACCCTCATTGTCATTTGTATCTAGTAAATTGGCAAGGATTTAGGACATTGCCAGTATTTCCATGCAGGCAAAATAATCCCCACTCCCCCCCACAAAAAAAAACTCCCATAGCCCATTACTCGCATCCCCAGAGAAATCATAATAAGAGACACAGAGTTTACCACCTTCAAGCAGGAAATAGCTGCCTTTCTAATGCTTGCTAATTGCTTCACTTAAAACTAGTTTGATTACTTGGCACTGAGACTGTATTTTAAACCTGAATTATTGCTTGGAACTTTCCTTTCACCTACCAAGAGCCCAGGCCATTAAAAATGTGTAGCAAAGGTCTCCCTGCGAGGTGCAGAATTGCCTGTTAACTCTTTCATGAATTATATGTTTGGCCTCTGGGACAGTGTCTTGCTGTTTTGTTGTATTTTATTAGTATCAGGTGCTGTTTATTAATACTGGGTTGCTGAAGGAAGTCACACTGTGGAGTTCTCAGGGATATTCCTAAAAGCTGTCACCTGGGGTGGGATCACATTTTCATGTTCTGAAACCAATAGGACAAATTAGTCACTCTAAGATTCAGGTGAAAACAATTTATTTATTATTTCTGTGGCTTGCCTTTTTCTGTGCTACTTTTCGGGGGTGAAGGATATCAAGGCAGTAGTTGGAGGAGAATGAGCTGTGCATACTGACCTGCAGAAGCAGAGTGGTTTGTGGCTTGGCTGTACCAAGCATTGTCATTAAAACTGTCTTTGTCACAGCACTTCTTTGGGATCAGAAATTAACTTGCATTTTGCACTTGACGGGAAGTCATTAAGAAATCTCCGCAGCTACAATAACACTGAAGCGTAAATTGCAATCTTTCAAAAAGAATTTGAATCTCAATACAAAGCATCAGTAAGGTAGGAAGCAGCTGTGGAGCTGGCACATCCCTGAAGTGTCTGCTCCTGAAAGCCTCCCTTCAGGTGAGACTCACGTCGGGAGGAAAACCAGGGTTCCACAGCCAGGGATGCGCAGGACAGCAGCCAACCCCATAGGAAGAGGTTTAGGGGGGGGGGATTTTTCAACCACCTCCCACACCCATCAGTCATGCTTCCTATCGAATTCAGTTTGAATTTTCTTTATCTTCTTGACAAATGAAGTTTTTCACAGCTGCACAGGAGCTGCCCCATAGGATAAGGAACAGCTTTGGCCTTTTGCTTGCCCACTCAGGAGCAGCTGACTCTGACCTGTCATTTATCTCTGAGAAGTTTGGCAGCTCACAGCTTTGCTTCAGAAAGCCAGGGAAATAAAAACCACAAGAAAATGGTGGTGACGTGGGTGTAAAACACAGCCTGACTCTTAACACAGGATGTTTTGAGGCAATTAGTCAAAATATGTGGAAGAGGGTGGGCTTTGCTACCGTGCCATCACTTCTATAAGCAGCAGACATCCAGGATAAAACTGACACATAAAAAAGTGTATCTTAAAAGATCCACATGAAAAACATGTCATCCTAAGTGCCACTCAGCCACAGAGAAAAGGCTTCCAGTGGGGGCCTGCACATAGGTCTGTACCCAGCAAAACACAGAATTATATATAGCTCGTGCACTGCAATCACACTGCCTATTTCTGCTCTCACCTGGGAAGTTTTTGAGCAAATTAGAGACTCTCTAATGGTCAGGAGAACATTCTGGAAAGGGTCACTAGCTAAAATGTTGGCCTATTGATTAGGAAGCAGGGAATCAAGTCAGAAGGAACAAAGGTATCTGAATCTGCATGCAATGGGAGGAAGATATATATTTTTTTTTTTCATCTCAAGAAGCAAAGCTTTCCACGGGAAGCAGACAGATGAAAGAGGCAGATCTTAGTGAATAAATGCTTGGTGCCAAGCATTGGCTCTGAAGGTGTCATTGCAGCTGATGTCCTGAAGCCTCTGTGTCAGTCAGGAGCAAGTGAAGCCATGGGCCGGTTTCGCAGCTGGTGCTGGTGACTAAATACTAGTGGGAACAGAAACTCTCGGGTGGGTTCTTGTGAAATGGAGGGTAGGAATAGAAGATTAGCAGCAAATAGTCCCATTTTGGGAGGTGATGCCCCCACAAGCCTCTGGGAAATGCTTTCAGCAAGGCAGCTCTTTGTTCAGACATGGGATGGCAGAGAGAGGGACACAAGGCAGTGGCCACTGCTGTCCCACCAGCTCCAGCAGTGGAGATGGAGGAGCTGCTGTGGTGGTATCCAGATACACCTTGCGTTTTCTGAACCCCAAGAAATGCAATCTGCTTCAAAAAGCTATAAACAGGGGCAGATATGGGGAAAATCATCCTTTGGAAGGGTAATATCACAGAAAAAGAAGCCAGGGAATACATAGAAAATCCCTAAAGATGGGCTGTTGTATTTGAGCAAATGGACTCCAAGCAGAAAACACTGACCCAAAGAAATGCCTATCACCAGACATGCCCTGGATTGGGAGATGTCTCGTCTAAACTCCAGAATCAGCACTAAACTTTCGTGAGAAAAGTCACTGCTGGGGATGAAGATGATGCAAGTGCCACACCTGACAGAGAAAACTCCAATTCTGGCTTCCTCAACACTAATTCTGGCACCCAGCATGACATTAATGGGTGCAGGACTGATTGAGAACACCATGTTATTAGAGGAGCCCCTTAATTTGCCATGTATAAAAGGCCACCCCATGCCTCCAGATAAATATTTGTGTTTTTATGATCTTTTCTCCTCTTTATCCCACTTCCTGCATCCTTTACCAGTTCCCTATACCCTTGATGAAAGACTTACAAAGATCATGGCAGGAACTGAAACGTAACATTTTTGTTTTCAAGCTTCAAAAATATTTCCCAAACATCTCTTATTTCTCTACAGGAAATCCCTTTAAAAACATTCTCCAGTGAGCAGTTAAGAAGTTGAACCAACACACATCCCATCTCAGGTTTCTGGTGGTAATTAATAAACCAACTGAATATCTGGCAGGATGGCAACTTTTATCATTTCTAGATAAATGTTAATGCATCTGCTTCTTTCCAGACCTTCACTGATGCGATCAGAAAAGCAAATTAGACAGTGTTGTAACAGTCTGCCTGACATTCCTTCTTTTGTGCTGTTACTGTTAATTTATTCCTTTAAGCCAATTTTTGCTCTGTCACTACTGTGAAGGTTTTCTCAGCAAATTAATTACGAAAAAGAACACTCCAACATGAAACTGCTACAGGATAAAAATCCATATTTAAGGTGTCAGCTTAAAAAAGGCACGTACCTTCTGTGTGTGCAAGGGGGAGCATGTGCACACACCCATCAAGTTCATTTGAATATGTAAATTTATAAACTTGTCTCTTTTTTTTTTTTTATGTAAGGAAAACATTTGCCTTGATGTTCTATCGTCCTTAGAACTAAATGTTTCTTGGTTAATTGGATAAACAATTTTTTTGTTGCAGAAAATAAAGAGAACCTATTATCCCTTAAAAATCCCGTACATCTGAGGAAGTTCAAGATTTTCTGAGAACCCAACATTTATAAAGATTTTTGAGCATGCATAATTTTTTTGCCCATAAATGCCACCCACTCAGAAACAAAGGAACTAAAGTAGGCTGTAATTATTTTCCTGCACAATAGATTCCAATTGCTTCTATCAAGAAATATTACATAATTATTATAACTTAGGGCTGTGATTATATATTTGTTCAAAGGAGAATCACACATAATAGCAAGCAGTGGGACTTATGGCTCCTTGCCTATTGTGTCAGCTCATACATTTAAATTATTTGATTAGAAAACTAAATAAAGACCTTGAGTCCTAAACAACACTTTCTCATCAGTTGTCAGGATTGAAGGAAGTGATAAATGACAGGGCATGCATATTTGTGTAGGAAAATTGGGGGAGCAGGAGAATAGAGAGAAGGGGCCATGTTGTATTTCTACTTGTGTCCTTCCATCCATCCCTCCATCAGAGCCTTGGGCATCCTCCCTGAGTACAACTCACAAGGAATTTGCAAGGAGCTGGTAAATAAGATCATCTCTCCGTAGAAGACGAAGACAAAGGTCAGCCCGTGGAAGGCAGCAAGAAAAATCAACTCCTCCTCATGTTCTCGCAGGCTCGCCCTCTCCCCTCCCTCACACCAGCTGGGTTCCTGACTATCTGTAAATTTTCCAGTGGAGGCAGGGTCTCTCTTCGCCGGGACGTGGGAGGATGAGGAGGAGGCAAGGCTTCACAGGGGCTTGCCGTGTTTCTCACCACTTTTGCGCGTCTGATTTAAATCGATCGCTTCTGATGCGCGCAACTCGTGCCTCGGATAACCCACACATCTTTCATGCCACCAGCGCTTTGGATAACGTCCTCCCGCTCCTTGTCCTTGGATAACCTGCACAAACCAAGAGGCAGATGGCTATCAAAACCAGGACAAACTATTAGCTAAAGAGGGCAGCCTCTGAGGATGAGATGCTGCTGGGAGAAGGTGCCTGAAGGTGACCCTTCCCTCCCAGACAACATCACTTGCTGCTGAAGTGCAGCTCTCTCAACACAGTCAGTCACCTGTTGCACTTAAGACAACAGCAACGTGCATTTCCTGAAAACCAACAAATAGAATTTAAAAAGTAAAAGGAAGGTGTTTTTGGGGCCTGCAAAATGCCACACTGATTATAGCAGTACGAGAGAGGAGAGACGCTGATTCAAATTTTGGCATCAAATTCAGCATCTGTCTTAGCACACAGGGTCCAGCAATGCTGCTGCAGATGGGTCTGTGACCACTCAGTGGCACTGAGCCAGAGCAGCTTCAAAGAGAAATGCCACAAGAAGCTGATTTTTCATGTGTGTGTGTGTGTGTGTTCTTTTATTAGGAATTTTTGTATTTCTGCCTTGTAATAGCAGAAGGAATATCACGATTTCCCCAAGTGTAACAAATCTAATGTGTCATACATATTGGATGGAAGTGATTTAACATGAGTGCTCTTTAATTTCATTGATCTCTTGTAAATGGGTCCTTGTTAATGATTCGGGAGGTTTGCTGGTTTGCATTTTTAAAGTCGAATCTTTTAAGGTCCAGATGGAGAGGGTTTGTTACAGCTGTGCAGGAACAGTGACACTGATACATGCTGAACTCTGTGGGCGGTATTAAGAATCTGTCATCTACTTTAAAAGGATTTTTGAAAGTCATTTTAAAGGGACATCATCAATTTGGAGATCACTCTGGATCTCATAATATTACAAGTGATATTTCAGACTATCACCCGAAGCCAGCTGCGGGGACACAAATCGATGCAACGTGCCAAATATGCCTCTCTGTGTTTCTGTGATATGTTACACTGGACTTTTAAAATCTTCCAGGGAGAAGTTGCAACCCTGTGAACTGCTACTGGACGGCCAGGTAAGCCCCAGCACCGGACAGTGGTTACACCGAGCCCAGCCCTCCCAGCAGCAGCTGAGGGTTGGGGCTGGTCTCATCCTGTGCTGACAGGGACATTCTTGACAGCAGCCAGAAGGAGAGAAATGCTGGTGTTAATTTCCAAAAAAGAGTGTTGTCTTTTACAACACTCCTCAGCATTAGGACAGCATTTAAAGACGCAAGGAAGCCTTCTGGTTCCAGCTGCTTTTGCTCCCACTGGGACCTCCTTTGGTTTTTATTAAATCGTGGTTAGGAGTCTTCATTGTTCAAGGCAAGAGCTCTGATTTACAAGGGGCTGGGGCTGCACTTTATCCACAGAGAGCAAAAATGCTTCAGAAAGAGAAAGCTCTGGAGTGGAAACAATGACTGAATTGCTTGGAAATGAAAATCCCAGCACAGGGAAACGTTAGCCAGGTTGTGGTTTAAGAAAGGGACTGAGGAAACTAAACACTTTACAACTGAAAGTATACTTTAGAGCAGGGACAAGCAACATACTTTAAACTCTTTTTCACAACCACCTCTGTTGGGTCATCACCATAACCTGCTGGGCTTCATTTCAGAGCTCAGTGGTTTTATGAGGTGAATCCATCTCATCCCTCTCCACTTAATTCACACATCAGCTTGCAGAAGAAATGAGGGACATCTGGGCATGGTGGGCTCTGAAGGGACTGGGATGGTCTGGGATAGGGCTGGATCCACCCTCTCTTGGCATCCTCCCTGCAATCCAGCCCTCAGAAATTTAAACCTTGTGACATTTTCTCTTTACAATATACATTATGATGTTTATGTATAAATTCTTAAGGAGGACAAGCTGAAACTAATCCTGGCACTGTTCGCTTTTATATTCATTTTCCCAGGCAGAGTATAGCAGCATGAACAGATCCTTGAGGAGCCTGCTTTGGGAAGGTGTCACTGTTTCACACTGGGGCAAATTTTTGGGTGGTTTTTCCATCAAGAAAGTGCCAAACCAGGACAGCCCTGGACACGAGAAGCGCAGGCAGAAGGAATGAAGCATAGTCCTCTACACATGTTGGACTGTTGAAGTTTCTCAAATACTCTGCTGCAAATGAATGTCAACAAACTCACCAAAGTGGCTCCTTTTCCTCTAACACAGAAGCAGAGAGAGGTAAACAATGTCTTGGGACTATTCTGTCCTCCTCAAACACGGGGGGTCAGATTTAAAGGGAGACCTTAGAGAACCTTCCAGTACATAAAGTATCTACAATGCAGCTGGAGAGGGACTTTCTGACAAGAGCATAGAGTGACAGAACAAGGGGGGAATGGCTTCAGACTGACAGAGGGCAGGGTTGGATTGGATATAAAGAAGAAATTCTTGGCAGTGAGGGTGGTGAGGCCCTGGCACAGGTTATCTGGGAAAATTGTGGCTGTCCCATCCCTGGGAGTGTTCAAGGACAGGCTGGGTGGGACTCGGAACAACCTGTTGTGGTGGAAGGTGTCCCTGTCCATGGCAGGGGGGTTGGAAATGGATGATCTTTAAGGTCCCTTCCAATGCAAACCATTCTGTGATTCTGTGATCTAAGCCAAGGAAGAAGCTTAAGGCCTAGAACCAAACTGGCGTGTAGGTCTGTGCCTTTGTTCCCCTTCAGAGCACCTGGCACCTCCAGAGGTCATGAGGCTAAATAATTAGGAGATTTGGAAGCCATGGGGTACTACAGGAATTAATATGACGGTGAAAAATCCCCATTCATCATTTTCTGCTGTTCTGGTCTGTCATGAGGATTGATATTCTACTGATCATCTGGATCCCAGCAGCTGATAGGTAGTCCTCCTTATTTGCTTTTTCTGTAGAATCCTTGTGTGACATGCATGTCAAAAAATGCTCTCACATTTATTGCAGTCTTTTTACATAAATTTAAATAACTGGATTTCATTTATTTAGTTGAAAGGATTCTGAAAGACACATCTTGTTCAGCATTACAGCTGCAAGTGTTAAAAGCTCCCATCAGTAACAACTGCTTATGAAAATCTTCCCCAGTACACCATAAACACAGGGAGGGCTGTGAGGACTGATGGTTTGTGCTGTGACAGGGAAAAGGACCCCCTACCAGACACTAAACCCTCCAGCTATCTCCTGGGGAACACCAAAATATCATGGGGAGGATCTCATTTCCCTCACTGGAACAACAGGCATGCAGAGATCTCTACTGCAAGTGCATAGAGGACAGAGAGGTGAGGTTGGATGCTGGTGTACAAGCCAGTACAGACCAGAGGGAACTGAGGATGTGGACACAAATCTGGGAGCAGGCAGGGCAGGCTCGCAGCTGGGTCGTGTGGTCAGAGCTCCCTCTCCTGATAGCTCAGCACCATCCCTTTGGGACGGGATCTCCGCTTTTACTCTCTCGGTGGGGATGGAAGCAGAGGCAGGACTTTTACTGGTGTCTCTCAGCTCTCTAGGAAGCACCTGACTTTGCATCCCCTCTGGTCAAACAGCTAAAAAAATATAAAGAACATGCACGTATCTGTAATTAAATTCCAGGTAGTACTAGTGTTGCTTCAGAAAATAGCCAACATTGCTATTTCCCTGATAAGCTGGAATTTCCTTCCAGTCTGATAAACTGCAGCCCTTTTTTGGGAGGATTGCAGATTTTACATTTCTTTTTCTTGCACTGGTGATCACCATGTAATTTCATTTAGCAACACCACTGCGCTAGGCTGGCTGGAGGGGAAAATCCTTACACCTGAAGAACTGATCCAGAGAACCAGTTTCTGAGGAACAGCCAAACATCATTTGCAGCATCTTGGCCTATTAAGACTTTTCTAATTTGGCTTTACACTTCCTAGAAGTATTTAAAGAAAGGCATGTGTCAGTGGGCCCACAGACCTAGAGAGAGCACCCAGCTTGTCACCATTTATTTTAGCCTCTGATTTCATCTGGATTTCAATTAAACTCATCATGGGGGTAGAGAAACAAACCAAAAAATCCCTGCTAAATAACAAAAGCCATAGATACATTATACAGCCATCGAATTTTGCAATCTAATTACTTTAACATGTAGGGATGGAGGAGGGGGTTATTGCTCATAATACCGGAAAGCTTTCATGGAATAACATAGAATTATTAAACTTTTCAGAAAGAATCCAGTTTGCAGTTCCCACTGCACATTTACCTGGGCGATTTTCCCTTTTCCTGTGGCCGAGAATCACTTTGTATTACACTTTCCTGCCTATAAAAGAAGCCCTTGTTCACAGCTGCCCTGAGGTGCTCATAATGTTATTGGTTCTGTGCTAAGAACTCGGGGTTGCTGTGAATTCCTGCCTTGTGGCTCTCCAGTTCAGAAAAGTAAACACATTTGCTGAGTTAGCTCGGCTTCATGGTGCCCAAAATCCCGCGGGGAATGAAACGTCCTATCGAAGGAAGCTTTGAAACTCTAGTTGCTCTGCACCACTTTTCTCGGGCAGGGGAGCACACAAAGCATGCTTCTGTGCTGTATTTACTGCCTTTTTTTGTGGATCCAGTGCATAAGAGCTGCATTGAACCTTGGCAGAGGGGAGAGGGCTCCCCTTGGAAAGCGTGCAAGATGCAATGGAAAAAAAAGGAAAAAAACTCAGTGCTTTTCACTCCTTACTGAGTCCCTTGTGCCCTGCACACAGGTGGCTGCCTGGAGATGAAAAAAACACTCACGGGTGAAGGGAGAAGCAGCCAAAACAGTAATTTTCCTGGCTCAGATGCACTTACTGAGAAAAAAATAGGTAAAGCCAGGGCCGGTTAGGGCAGGGGATGCCTGCGGCACACGTGTCCCAGCAGCTCAAGACTGAGTGCTATAGGAACCCTCACCACGATGCTCAGAGGGGGAACACACTGGGTATGTGTCCCCTGACATACAGCCTCCTTTTCCTGCGGGGTGGCTCTTTTCAGTGAACACCCATAGGCGAAAGAGCCTCTGAAAAATGCCTGTTTCAGACACAGCTTCTCAAATTCTTCGTTTTCTTCCAGCACTAATTAGATCCAGGTGAGACCCGGTGGACGCTAGTCTGGAGTTTGGGGTGGGGGAGTGTGCAGCAGGACGAAACAGATGAGCACCAGTTAATTTAGCTGAGAAGGTGCTGCCCAATTAAAAATGATGAACATCATATGAGAGTATGTTTTGGAGGGAGGGTGTCTTTTGTTGAACTGAATTTTCTTGGGCGAGCTCCCACAAGAGATGAGAGCACTGGGGGAAGTTCCCTGGAGAAAGTGCCTCTCTAGCATGACATCCCCCTGCCCTGGAGCCCTCTCCCCCTGTTGAAAACACAGGGGAAAACCTCCTAGGGTGGAGAGGACCAGAAGGGATGCTGATTGCCAGAGACATGGCCCAAGGTGACAGCATCCTGAAGTGCAAGCTGGCACCCCAAAGGTTGGACTGTCCTCCTCCTTCCTCGCATGGCATGCTGTGGCAGTAGCTGCGAGGATTGGTGTGGACAGCTGGCAGGGGATTATCCTGGTAAGAAGGGCATTACCAATGATGTCTCCATGCCACCCCTGATGTGGGAAAGCAGTGACACGTCTGAGAGCTCACCCTCACTCCAGGAATGGTGCATGTGCTCAGGACACATCCCAGCTGCTCATCCTTTTGGATAGCGGATTGCCGGTGACTCTTTTGTGCTCCCACACCCAGAGCACACGCAAGCAAGCAGCAGAACTGGCATGCTGTTCCCTCACTTATAATGAAATGCCCTTTCTGCCTTAGGCTCCTTAATCTGAAATTAAATTCTAGCTCATCGCGGAGCAGGGCACGGGGAGGCTGCAGAGCAAATCACAGCCCCGCGCTCCAGATGCTTGTGCTTTCTCCCAACGCCCATGTCATGTTGCCATCAGACACGTTCCAGAAGTCTTCATTTTCTAGGCATGAAAACATCTGAACAATAAACAGAAATTCTTCCGATTACATGGTTATGTTCGGCTGCTGAAAGCAGACTCTTATTAAGCGAGGCAGAGAGCAATTAATGTCATGTAGAGAGCAGTCTTCCACATGGCAAAAAGCGGGACTAATATATCTTTCCCACATCCAGCAGCTGGGACAATGAGTTAAGGCTTCGAGTTTGCAAGAGCTTATTAAGGTGCTTGTTGTAAGGATGTGAGCAGCTCACCTTAGGTCGGAGCCTGGTGAAAATCTGTCTGTAATGAGATCCGTGAAAGTTTTAGAATTGAATTTAGTGGGAACACTGTTTTATATGTGTGCTTCAAAGGGGTTTTTACCTCAGTTTCACTCCTTCCCACCCCTAGCAACCTGGATGGATACTCCTTCATTTACATGCTGGATGTTGAAATGACACAGAAAATATAATTGGCCTGGAACATCTTCACCAGAGGAGTCTCAAGGCTATTCCTATGTGTCTGCAGCTCCTAAAGAAAGAAGGAAAGAAACCCAGCATAATGAAACTGAGCCACAAATTGCTTCACAATTATTTTTACCACCTAATTTGGTGCACGAGGCTGGAGGCTTGCTCTTTGCATACCACAATGCTGCCGCAAACTCAGGAACAGCCCGAAAGGCCACGGAACAGGCGAGATATTCATTATCATCTCTTTCATGTTGCAGCTGTGACAGAGGCCCTGGAGAATTCGCCCAGCGTGATATTTGCAAATGCCTGCTCGCCCCTACATTAGCTCAACTTGAGAACGGCTGCTGAGGATGGTGTTCCTCCTCCTGCCCTACTCCCGTCCAGCAGGCACAGTCGTACCTCCTGGAAAGGGCAGTCTGGACCAACTTTCATGGGAGTCTCCGTTCAGGCTGTCTGTCTGTCTGTCTGTCTCTCCTGATGTTACATTTGGGACGCAGAGCAGTGATCCCACCACAGCTCAGGCTGCAGTCGCTCACACTCAGCAAGCCAAGGGCTCGGGATGTTGCAGGATTTACAGATTTTTGCAGAGAGTTGTGGTGCTCAGTGATGAGACAGGGAAGTTACAGTAAAACCACTAACTCCACAATGAAAAGGGCTTTTATACGCTCTGCTGCAGCGGTGGCTGTGGCTGCCAATTCCACACAATTCACTTTCAGGCACAAGAGCAGCACAAACTGGTTTAAGACGATTTCTGAATGATGAATGCCGACTTGAAAGGTTTCCAGCACGACATAATTACCCTGCATTAATGTGCAATACACAATGGCCTATATGTATCTCAATGGGAATCTCAGTGGGACTTCGCGGGCTCCGGTCCAAGTAACCTCCGCCGGGAGTCACACTCAGAGTCCTACAGGCTGACGTACAAATAGATCCCATATTCATTCCTGAGCTATTTCTGTGCAGAATCAGACGTGAGGGATCCAGGGCTGTACTCACTGGTGTGTGGCAGCACACAATTGTACTCAGCTGTAGCATACAGAGCCCGTGTTCTTCCCCCCCGCCCTTGGCCTGATGTGTTTTTCCTTTGGCTAATGTATGCACACCTTAATGTTTAGCTGTTCAGAGACAGACAACTCTAATGAACTCCCCGCAGCCCCAAACAAAGATAAGTGAGATCAGGGAGAGGAGACCAAACCACTTGCCCTGAGCAAAGGCCAAACTGAATGAAGAATTCATGTACTTATTTCCAGTTAACCACCACAGGCTTTGAGATTTCACCCAGCCCTCAAAAGGAACTGTAATCCTCTATATTGATTGTCCTTCTGCAGAAAGAGAGGAGGTTTAGACTGGATATTAGGAAGAAATCCTTCACTGTGAGGGTGGTGAGGCACTAGCACAGATTGCCCAGAGAAGCTGTGGATGCCCCATTCCTGGAAATGTTCAAGGCCAGGCTGGATGGGACAAAAGCTGATCAGGATGGGATCCTTGTCAGCTTTTGAATATCTCAACATTTGGCTTTTTTTTTTTACCACTGCCAGGGGCCCAGGGACCTTGTTGGTAAGTGGAGGATAAATGCATTCCGGGGAAAAAAACAACACTTAACGAATCAGTTCTTGGGCCTGGGCTAAAACTTCCCTCCAAAGCTCAGAGCTATTTGAAGCAGGGATTTTCCCCTGGGTTCATTTCCAGTCAGCATGATAGCTGTACTGGTTTTGTACCCCTGTGCTCTTGGCCCTGGGGCATTGGCAGACTTCTGCAGTCCTCCTCGTGGGGAAGAGCCAGTGGGACACTGGGCACACGAAAACATCCCTCATCACAGCCAGCAAATCCTCCTCCCAGAACCAGTGTCTCCAATCCATGGGATGGAGGGGGAATATTTAATTAACACTATGGGTGATACCACTTCCCTGTTTGGTTTTGAGCTGCCAAATGCCTGGGGTGGAGGCAAAGGCAGCTGTGAAGGGGCTGTTAAAAAGGACTTGGAGAAGTAAAAACAGCGGTACAGAGAAGTGCACTGAAGATAGGCTGCTTCAAAGGCACGGAGGTAACAATGGCTGGACACATCCCAGGTGGAGCGAGTTATTCTTCACAGAGCTAAGCCTTGGATCAAAGGAGACCTCAAACCCCCAAGACCCCGGAAGGCAGAGTAGGTTTGGGTGGTGGATGGTGGCAAAAGTTGGAGAGTGAAGGAGGATTCCCTTTGTCATAGTCAGGGCAGGTCATGAACAGATGAGTTCATTATTTACCACAAGCAATTAGCTGCCTCATACACAGCATGAGAACATTACGTTTGTGCAGAAGGAGAAGGAGCCACTTTTACCTCAGGAAACAAGGTTTATATGAGGATACAAACTGTTGGTTCCTCTCCACCCTCAAGCTTTTGAACCAGCTTGCCAGTTTTAACCACATTCAAAAGAGGGGCAGATGCCTTCAAGGTAACACTCCTACTGATTTGTTTCTTAGTTAACAGACAAAGAAAAACTCATCACCTGCACATAAAGGAGGGAAACCAAACCAAGTAACCCTGAAGAGGGAAAGAGAGGAGGAATATCTCTATCTGATCCCATTAGCCCCTGGCTGGCCGGCAGATCACCTCACCCTAATCTCCCACCCAGCCAAGACACAGATGGGAAATGAATTATGACCCAAAGTGTTTTCTGAGTCACTTTTCATCAGTTGATGCCCTAGGCTTCAATGCAAAACCTTTTCACAAGCTCAAAACATTCTAAACTCACAGCAGGGGTAACACAAGGGGGGTTAGCTCTCTAAGCTTTTGACTAGGTGAGGAGTGGTGCCTGGGAGGGGGAACGTCTGAATCAAACCTCCAGGGTGATTCACCCCATAATGAAGCAGCAAACCATGTGATATAAATAAATATAATGTAAAAAGGAATGAATGAAGCTGAACTGTTTGGCTCCTGCAGCAGACCTAGCACAAAAGGAACAGGGTCTCGAGACCTCTTGCAGAGTAAAAAAAAAAAAATGTTCTGGCAATTAGGATCTTCACTTGGAGTTTAAGACATCTGTGAGCAGTCTCTCTCACAGAGATTTCCTAGGTGGCCTTGTCTATACTCCCTGCCCCTCTTCACACTTCTCACCCGTTGAACCTCCCCACCCCAAAATCATCAATAAATCTCTACAACCCTTTCTGATCTTATCGTATTTGAGGTTGTTGGATTTGCTTTGGTTAAGACAACAAAACTGGCAGTGCTGGTGGGGGTATAGTTGGGCTATTGATATAGTTGTACTTTTACTGAAGACATGCAGTTTAACCCCTAGACCAACTCACAATCTCTTTGCCCAGACATATTATCCTCTTCCAGCCATCTTACAACCCTCAGGACTCTCTTCCTGTGGTGGTTTTTTTTTTCAGAGCTGTGGGACCAATGCACTTTCATCTCCATCTCCGGCTTCCTGATGGATCTCCATATCTGTTTTCAGGGGGTTGTTTTAATTACTCCTTCCTTATCAACCCTGTCCCCAAAGGTCCTATGTAACCATGCCGTCACCAGAAATCTATTTAAACAAACAACACCTGGTGAAAACTCCTCTTACAATGCACATTACATGTGGAGAGAGGTCAGGACCATCTGAAATGCTCTGCTCCTTTGGGAAACAGTAACTCCTTCCAGGTCAGGTATATAGGAAGCAACTGATGTAATTTGCAAAAGCTCATTATTTCAAAAGTGAACTTTTGAAAAGTTCTTTTTTTTTTCTTTCAGGAACAGTCTCTTTCTCAGGCTTGAATTATTAGCATTACAGACCACGACAGCTGAGCACTTCTTGATTTTTACACTGGCAGGGAGACAGGCCGGGAAGAAGAGCTCTTCTGTGGCTAAGAACCTGTCTTCCTATCATGCTTTCTGTCTGAGAGAGATAATTTGAGATTCAGCCCAGTTTCTAACGCCTGGGTGTGGTGCCGAGAGCTGCAGCCCCACTGGGGATATGTGAAAACAGCAGTCAGGGCTTTGTGCAACCCCTGTTTGCAGAGGACAGGTCTCCCTTCTGGGCCCACTCGTGACCAGTGCCAAACCCCACTTCTCCACAGATTCCTGAGGACCCTGTTAGTGCAGTTGGGGTTGTTTGCACGGACCAGCAGGAAGCAGCCTTTGGCCAGTTAGAGGAATTATTACTGCTCCCCAAGGACCTTTGCAGTGTAGTTTCTGGCCTGTGTCTGCCCTGCTTTTTTGTTTAAAGTAATCTCCATTGGCACTTGCTTTCCATCCTCCCTCTGGCCACCACCTCCATCCCATCCCACTGAATTCAAAGGAAAGCAGCGGAACACCATGCACACGTGATTTAAAATGAGGCTACTTAAATTAACACAAAACCATTGGCAGCACCAATTTTATCCATTCCAAGGCCCATGAAAAAAGAAAATGTATCTGTTCTCCACTTTGTGTGCAGAATAAACTGTGTAAGTTTGGCACTGTGATTATTAGATACATCTTTCTGGATGTAAGGTGATTCAATAGTGGGGTGGTGGATCTAAAGCCCTCAAGCTTTAATGGTCACAGCCCCAAGCCTGCCAGAGTCCAAGGATGGTTTGGACAACACTTTCAGGTACATGGTGGGATTCTTGGGGCTGTCCTGTGCAAGACCAGGAGTTGAATTCGATGATCCTTGTGGGTCCCTTCCAACTGAGGATATCCTATGATTCTATGGGATCCAGGTCCAGGTCCACCTGTGAATTTGCCCAAGGCACTGTGGCAAAGCAGGGCAGGCAAACAGCAGATTTGGGCAGGGAGGACTTGCTCAGCCAGCAAATGCTCTCCCAAGTGCCTTCCTGCTGACACTGCTCTCAGGAGTTAAAGGCAGCAAAACCTCCACTCTATTTTAAATTTTGACAATACACCCAAACGCCGGGGTTTTGTCAGATCTCCAAAGACTTGTCTTCACTAGTGAAAAACAGTTCTATTTCTTTTTACTGGAAGGTAACTAATGGCCAGCAGCTCTCTTGAGATAAACAACACAGCCAAGACAGAGGACTTGAGTTTTACTGTGGGTAAACTCACCAAGGTCAATGCTGTGATCCCGCTTGAAGTTGACCTCTGCAAATTTATCTCACGGGGCGCTTCATTTTTACTGCCTTGTTTGTGTTCTTACCTCAGGATGTTGGATGAGCACTTGTTCCCCTGGGGTTGGGAAAAAAAAAAAAGAAAAAGATTTAAAAAATTTAGCAGTAAAGACAAGACCAAACAATCCTCTTCAAGGGGAAAATATCTCTACAGGGGCTAAAACAGCTGTTCTTTGTGTAGGTTGACTGACACAGATGTATATTCTTTTCCCCACTGGCAGAAAACAGTGTAAACCAACGAGACAAGCCTGCACCCTCTAGGAAACGTGATCACCAGAAAAAAAAGTGTCACTAGGAAAGTGTGTTCTTGTATAAATCCACCAGCTCTTTCACAGCAAAACTATGGAGGAGGAAACACTTACAGTGCCAGCAAGCTAACAGCATTTTTACAGGAAATACTCTACTCCTGGTAAAAGCCCAAATACAAAAACACAGCCCTGGATCTGGGGCCAATAAAAGTAATGTGAAATGGGAAAAAAAAAAAGAAAAAATAAACAAACCAAAATAAAACAAAAAAAGACCCCCAAAACTCTAGCTGTTTGCAAATTTACATTATGCTTTGTTTCGAGTAATTACACAATGAGAGTTAATTTTTTCTTATAAGAAGCCTGTCTCCAACAGAAAACTGCTTGAAATTATTTAAGTGTTGTATCTTGAGCCTTAGGCAGGGTTGAAAAGTGAATTAAATCACATTTTCCCTCTGCCATCACGTGGAAATACGAAATGATAGAGCTGAAACCAGGGAGTTGATGGTTGCTTTCCAAAGCAGTTGTGGACACTTTGGCCCACCAATATTTTAAGACTGATTCAGAAAGGGGTGTGGATGTCCAGTCTGTGCCCTGGGTTTTTGAAACACAAGTGATGAGTTCTGGAAGAGGTTATAAGGATTTTCTTGACCATCTTCAATTGTACTGCTCCTTCCAAAAAAAATCAATCAAACAAAAAGTTTAGATAATAGTGTCTTTAACCTACTGGCACTTGAATTTTCATGGAGATGCTTCCAACTTAAATAATGTATTCATTTGACCTGAGCAAAAGAAGCAAGAGTTAAGGAGAGCACAGAACTCCCAGAAAAGTTTTCCCTTTCCTTGCCCTTTCTTGTATAATAAAACTGTCCTTTTCCACAGAGATTTTCAAGCAACGGAGTGCTACAAACACAACATGTATCTCTCGTGTAGGTGGGGCTAAAAGTTATATTATCTTCAGCTAATACAAATGAGCACAAAATATAAATGCACATAAAATAGCAGCAATCTTCGTGGCTTTACATAGCTGCATATCTATCCTCTGACCATCCATGCCCTCCTCTCTTCTGGAAAATCCCCTTGGGCTCAGAATGTACATCATCAAGACACAAGGACGGCACAAGCCCATTATTTTAGCTTGCGTGTCATGTAAGGAATGAGGATACTTTCTTTAATAGGGCGTTTGCTGGCTGTTTACTGAAGAAATTGCCTCTTGCTGGAGGTCATTTCAGCTGTGCTGTGAGAACTTCTTTAAGGGGACTGTTTAGTGCAACCAGAGCAACGTCAGAAAAGTCTGAAGAAATAGCTTTCCAAAGGTTTTTTTTTTTTACAGAGGAAGTTGCTTTAACCTAGATATCTATTCAGAAAATACATTTTCTGTTCCCAGGTTATTTGACTTTAGGAGAACAATAAATTCCCAAGAGTTGTTAAAAAGATCAGTCATGCCTTTTTTTGTTTTAATGGCATATTTTGAAGTTTTGCCTCCAGAATATTGATAAGAATCAAAGTAACTTTTGATATATGGTGTTAGATACGCTCCAGGAATAAGATCCCTCTCAAGTTAGACTGTCTGCAGACAACTCAGACCACCCACTTTCAGCTTAAACACAGCCTGTTCAAAGTCTGCAGCGATTCAGATCAGAGCAGTAGCTGTCTGCTCAAACTGTGGGATCTTGGCATTCGTCAGGCATGTCCAGCACATCTGATAGCACAGCTTAAACCGCCCAGGGCCACTGGAAGGCAGGTGAGGGAGAGCTAGGAAATATCAAAGATGGAAACAGCCTAATCTTCAGCTCAGCGCAGTACACATTTTGAATTTCACATGCATTCCACAAAATTCCCCAAATCCCATAAGCTTTAATCCAGTCACTTTGCAACATATGTGTGTTTTATTTAAAAATAAATTATTCAGTATTATTTTTCCTTTCTTGTATGCAGCTGGCAACGTTTTCAGTTAGTTCTACAGGAGCCAGCATAACCCCCTATTAGTTACAGTGTTGTCCATTTGTCTACATCTTCAACTGATTTTCTGCAAAGCCTTTGGAAAATGCACTCGGTTGACTTTTCAGGCAGTTAACCCTGTGCTCCAGGGACTTCACAGTGACACTACCAAGACTTTGGCCATGCATCTCTGAGACTCTTTGTCAGTGATGCTTGGAGATGGGCACATCACTTATAAACTGATCCAGTTGCTTACTCTAGCTGAGAGCTATCACTCAGAAGCTGATTTCAGGGAACTGACTGTGGGGGAAAGTTCTGATGCAAAGACAGAGCATTACATTGGTCTGTATGAGACACAGAAAAGTGAAACAGGACAGTATGTCAGACAGCACAACTCTCTTTGCCCGGAGAAGTTGTTGGTGCCCCATCCCTGGAAGTGTCCCAGGCCAGGTTGGATGGGGCTCTGAGCAACCTGGTCTACTGGAAGGTGTCCCTGCCCATGGCAGGGGGTTGGAATAAGATGGTCTTAAAAGTCCCTTCCAACCCAAACCATTCTGTGATCCCATGATTCTGATGAAACAGCAGAGGTGAGGTTGGTAAACCCTGGCAAGGAGAACTGAGAAATGCTTGATCAGGAATACTGAATAAGCCATAAATCCTCGCTGAAACAGCTACATAAGACTATGACTGGCCTCCACCTGGAATATTGTATTTCTTTGCCTCTCACCATCTAAGCAAGGTGAGCCAGATTGCACAGAGAAGGGTGACCAAAAGTTCCAGGGGTACAGAGTCCCTCAGCACCAGGAGACAGAGACACAGCCCTGTTAACCCCAGAAAAGGAGAAAAGGGAGAAACCAAAC
>JAWWES010000168.1:58785346-58871107 GCA_035583135.1 Lophotriccus pileatus
AGTGTGTTAAAGTGAAGATATTCCCCCTTTCCTGAATGGATGTCTCATGAAGAGGCAGCTGTGAGCTCCTGGGCACACACAGAGGCTGCTGAGCCTCAGAGCTGCTCTCCTGCAGCAGCAGTGGACAGCCCCAGGGTGACACCGCTGAAAGAGAGTCGTTTCAGCCCATTAGGGCAGGGCTGCAGACACAGGGGGCAGGGCTGGGCACAGGTCCTTGTCCAAGTGCGATGAAAAAGGTTTTTTTTCCTTTTTCCTTCTCGTTCCCTGTCTCTTCTTCCATCTGTTTGGTGAGATCAGCGAGATCAGTGAGCACAAACTCCTCTCATGAGTACAGACACTCATTTTACACATCCACCAGTGCAGGGATACACTTACAGGTCTCAGGGGGCTGCCACAGAGCCCCACCCAAGACAGGAGGGGGCTGCAGTGGGCACAGCGCTGCCTCTCCCCGCCCCCATAACCTGCTTTAAACACCCTGCCTACGCTTGCAAGGGGAGCTTTGTTCAAGAAACAATTTTTTCCCTCCCCTTTCACGTCTTTGACATTCAGCTGCACTTCACGTCCTGCCCGCCCAGGACTTCTCTTTCACCCCCCACCTCTCCCCACGTGCCACGGAGAGTTCTGTGTATGGAAATGTAAGGAGACACACGGGCCGTGTGCGGTGATGAAATGGCTGTTTCAAGGGGCCAGCGGCAGCACTGAGAGCTATTGCAGGTCCAGCCCATTTATTTTCTGCAGCTTTACATATTTTCAATAGCTGCTCGGCCACATCCTTGCCTGTAACACAGGGCTGCTTTGAGCAGCGCTCGGGGGGGAGGGAGGAGCAGCAAATCAAATGTTGTTTCTGAGGGACCTCTCTTTGCTCCAGGGTAGCCTGGCTTTCTCACTTAATGTAGCAAGTTTTCTAAGAGGGTTTCCAGCTGTGCATGGAAGGAGCTGAAGAGCGTGGCTGCGCGGGGTTAATGCCTCTGATGGCTTGCACACTGAAGACACCCATCCATCCATCCATCCATCCCTCCCTCCATCCATCCATCCTTGCACCCATCCCATACCAAACCCAATAAGGCATGGTAAACCCCAGGCATGGGGCACTGGGGACTCATCAGGGCTGGAGACATCACCCAGCAAAGTAGGGACTATGGAGCTGTGACAGCAGATCCAGAAGGGAAAGGCTTCTGCAAGGTCCTTCCCCAGAATTTCCTCTGTCCAACCTGTAAGACCATCCAGGATGCTCCATATCTGTTTTATCTCAGCTCTTACAGATGTTCATGAGCATGGACAGGAGTCTCAGCCACTGAAGCACAGAAAATGTCGCTTTTTCTCCAGGGGAGTAATCTTTCTGGCCTTCTGCACTATGTAGGAAAAAACCCAAAAACCATAAACTCACTAAAATAGAATTAAGGTCTAGCTGCACCCAAGAGTGTGGAGAAGGAGGCCAGAAATAAATAAAATAAAATTAAAAAAAATTATACTAAGCTTTTGATGTTTTGGCCCCAGCAAAACAAACTTTGGGGGTTATTTTATATATACAACAATATTCCTAGTCTAAATATTGTCTTGAATTAAAAGGTGCAACAAGGTGGTAGAAGAACCTCAGGGTAAGAGCAGGAGTCCCTTAAGCTGTATCAGCCCCAAGGGTGACCCTGGGCTGTGGACCTTGCACAGAGGGATCTGCTGATGGCACGTGGAGAGAAATCCCGTCCCTGGACCAGAGGTACCTGTCATTTTGCAGATGTTCAAAGTCCGCTTACGACTCAGTCCCCTCTCATACCCCACCTCCATCATGCCAGCATCTCCTCTGCTCTTTACCTTTGTTGTCCCAACAACAGTGATCATTGCTGAAAGACATAATTCCTGGTTTTCCATAGGAGGCCACTGCAGAAAATACCCCTGCATTTTGGGGTCAGTGCTGGAATGGCAGGAAGAGCCAGCACCAACATTAAGCAACTTATTAAATATGAAAGTGGGATTTTAAAATAGTATTATTGATTTTACATAATGGAAAGCAGCTTCCATGTTCTGCTTCAAAAGAAAGAAATCCAAATTAGACAGCCCCTTATTAAAACCCTCCACTTTCTTTTTGGTCTAGTGAAATTCCCAAGTGCAATTTTTTTATTCTGCTGTCTTAAGTGATTGTCTCCTTTTAATCATCAACGAGAAAATTAACCTGCTGAACAAAGACACTTCCAGCATTTTCATATTCAGTCACATAATAAAAGACAAACTTATGCTAAAACATCAAAATTGCTGCAAAACCAAAGGAGAGACAAAGACATTCCACAGGATGTGTCTCCAAAGTGCAGCAGTGCACTAAACTTCTCTGGATCCCCACCTGCACAGCCCTTCACTTGTCATGCCCCATCCCCACCTCAAGCAGAAGAGTTAATTTATCACTGCATCACTTCATTACTTCATTAGGCGTAAATACAGCAAAGCCCACACCTATAAAAAAACATGTTTAAGGTGATAATTAAAGCAGAATAATTGACCAGCTTGAGGCTGCAGGAGGGAGCAGAATGCCAATCTGGTATTTTTATTAATAGGGGACGTCACCCAGCGTGCTGTGACAATGACGGCGATGGCGGGGTTGGAAGGGGAGAGGGGGGGCTTGGTGCAAAGTGACTGCAGAGCGTGAGCTGAATTCAGGTGCTCACTGGCAGCTTAAGCTCTTTAATCTTGGCTGTGAAGGTCCCCAGAGAGGGGAGGTGGCTGTGGTTTAATCAGAGTCATCTATTTGTTCTCCAGTGCAAGGACTCCCTTCCCTGGCGCGGCTGAGCAAGGTCATTGTGCGGCGCCGGCTCCCTCGGATTGCTCATTAGTATTCTGTGCATTGCACCCTCTAAATTTGCCATTTCATTTAGAAGGCTCCTGTTTGCATTTTTCTTCCATATCTTAGGCCTCATCAGAAGAAACAGGTGCTACTGGGTAAGATCCAATAAGCATTTATACATATTTACAGCAAATACTGGACACGGCTTTTTCACTTAATATTCTGAATGTTCAATGAGCGTCTCGTTCTAGGCACTGAAAAAGACAGAAAGTCTAATTTGGAATTAATGCTGTAAATATTTGCAGAAATTGAAAGGGGGAAATCACAGCAGAAAGAAAGGCTGCTGTATGCCAGAGTGGGAAAGAATGGCCCAGGATCATACTGGTTCATAGAATCATAGAGTACTCTGAATTAGAAGGGACCCACGAGGATCATCCTTTCCAAGTCCTGACCAGAGTCAGCCTGGACCCAGTGCAGGGTCCGATTCAGCAGGGTGCTGGTCTGCACCTTGAGATACAAAGCACCACCATCCTGTGGGGACAGGGCTGCATTAGACCCCTAGCAAATCCAACGTCCAGTTTTTACCACCATTTATTCCAAATGCCTGATCGCTCAAGGCACTAACAAGTTAATGCATTTTATGCATTAAGTCCAGTGCTGTCCAGAGCAGACTCTAAGTAGGTACTTTCTTTCTGTTTTAGTTTCCGTGGGAACACCCATGGTTCCTTGAGGTCTCACTTCCCTAAAACACCATTTGCAGGTAATTCAGTGTCTGTACTCAAGGCAGAGGCAGAGCTGCAGTGGTTAAGAAAACAGCCATACTGGTTTCTGCAGTGCATGATGTAGCCACAAGCTCTTCCTCCCTTTTTTTTTGTTTAAATAATTCCGGAGGTCCTTTTTGCCAATATCTATTTCTAGGTCTAATTTGTTACAAAATCCCACCCTGTGCCGGGGAGGGTGTCAGCCATTTTTGCTTTTAATTGCCAATTCCAGTCATTAATGTGTGCCCGTGTTCTTATGGAAGCTGTTAAAAGGTAAGCTCTTAAATTTCCCAGGCTCTCATAATAGCACAGAAAATACCTTTCTTCACACCAGCTAGACTGGTGCCACAGTTACACATTGACTGGCTTGACTTTAACATTATAGCGCTTCCTGGCATTTGAAATATTCAGTAAAAAAAAAAAAAAAGGTAAATAAATAAAAGAACCTGGTCCCACCAGGAAACAGAGAAAGTCCCGGAGCCTGTGGGACTCCTTTACAAAGAGCTCCCTTAAAATCCTTCCATGAAAAAGAAAATAAAAAATAAAAAAAAAAAAAAAGAGACAGAAAAGAAAGGAAACGCGGGTACTAATACTTTTCCACATAAATAATGTAGATTATAACTGGCCTTTGGAGAAGGCTGAGCGTAACAGAGGTCTCTTTGTAAGGCCGAGCACTGATTACACGCTGCTGAGCGCTTTCACGATGATAGCTTCGCACACTACAGCGTCTCAGGCACACTTACAATTAATAAGCCAGGCTGCCTCCTCCTGGGCTGCACCGTCCCAGAAGAGGTGCCCTGAGAGGGATGTAACCCCTGGCAGATGTCAAGTGAAAGGACCGTGGGCCTTTCCCAGCGGTGTTTCTGGGGCTGACAGGCTGCACGAGCTCAGGTCCCCGCCGATGTTCGCCTCTGCCCTGGGACAATAATAAAGGGATTAGTCAGCTTGTCTACCTGCAATGGCAGGAGACGGGATTTGGTGACCCCCGAGGTTACCCCTGGTCATATTCCTTAATGAAGCAGTGAGATAAGCCCTAATGCATACACATCTTTGGGAGAGGAGATTGCTATTGAAGCCTCTTCCAAGGGCTGTAAATCCCAGAGGTGACACTGTGAGCAGCCCAGGCTGCTCTGCCAAGCAGCAGGGATGTTTTGACAAGATCCCCCTCCCAAAAAAGATCAGTATGTCCCTGTCCTCCCTCCACCCTATATTGCATATGCAAAAATAACCATTTTCTTCCAGTTCCCAGTGGGAAGATGTGGCACCTCTCAGCCCTGATGGGAGCTGGTAGCAAAGCTGACCTGTGCAAACCTCTGCTGCTGCACCATCCAGTTTCATCACCCAGTTTTTGGGATGTTGGGAAGTCCATGGGCTCTTGTGTGAGACAAACAGAACCAGTGCAGCTTATCATCACAAGGAGCTCTGCACCTGCATCGTCTCCTAACAGGAACTCTTATCCTCGTCTTTAAACCAATGATCCTCAGCTTTAGGGACCTCTTTGAGAGATTTTGGTCCTCTTGGATGACTGTACAACAAGATGGCAAAGAGGGTGCCCCTTTTAAACACATACAAATTCCAAGAAGACCAAGTTTCATATCATAAATGAGAAGGAGAATGTCTGAATCAGAAGTTGGGGGCTGAAAGGCACCAAAGGGTCGAGGCTCAAGGGTTTGGCTTGCAGCTGCATTTGGAAGAAGAAAAAAAAAATTAAAATTCTCATGTTCTTTCTTAGCAAGAAATCCTTGGCAGAAATCATCATGGTTTTCAGGCAGAGACAGATCAGACCCCTGGATGTGTGTTGAATTGACAGGTTATTGCTGTGAAGAAACCGCAAACCTAAAAGCTGAAAATAGCTCACTTCTAAATGTGAGCACGAACCTTGAAATTAAGCACGATATTGCTTTGCTGCCACAAAAGAGCTCTATTTTCTGACAGCCAACATCCCAAATTAAACAGCTTCCACGTGTGTCAATAAAAAGCGTTGGCTTCATTATTTGCAGTCCCCCAGCGATAATTTCAAGTCCCCTTTAGTAAATGTCATTACGGTTCCAGACAGACATCTGCACCATGGGCAAATTGACCGATAAATGCTCCTTGCGGGGAAAACAATCGGGAGGGATGGGAGATTCTTGATGCTGTGGGCAGCTTTATGAGAGCAGAAGGTGTGGGTAGCCTCTCCCAGAGACAACTGCATCACGTGTGCTGGTGGGAACGACCACTGGGTCTGCATGGGGTGTTGATTGAAACTGAGCCGATGTGTAACCAACCCCCTCCAAAGGCACCAGAAGGGAGATGATCCGAGTTTCCCGCTCCCAGTTCTCCTCCTCTTCACTCTGAGTTTTCTACCACTCTTCTCCAAGCAGTTTTCATGTCCTTTTCTCACTGTCCACAGCCTGCTTAGCTCTAGACATGACTCTTCTGTTCTGCACCAAAGTGAACGCTGTCAGTGGATAACTGTGGAAATTGCGGGTGGGTTGTTCCCAGCATGGAGCAGCTGTGAGCATGCCTGGGGCGTGCTCTGTTGATCCCAGATGGATCCTCTTGAGGAAACCAAAGGTCTCAACTACACCTTGTGACTCTTCTGATGGGGCCCAGGACAGGACCTGCAGCTCTGGTGAACACCAGAAACAAGACCCAGACCTTGCACAGAGGGACCTGCTGGATTCACCCATCGCAGAGATGACATGTCCCTTTTTTCTGCCTATCCTCTGGCTTATGACTTTATTCTTACACAGCATTATGCTGAAGAGGAGAGAAGGAGCATGTAATTTTGGTTCAGGACAGTTGGCAAACCTTTCACCTTGTATTAAGAACTCATATTGTGTGAAATGAACCCTCACTTGGGCCTCCCTCCCCTTCAAACCATCCCACACTCAGTAAATCTACCTGAACAGCGAGCAAAAAAGACCATTAAGTTCATTCCCCAAAAGAAAAAATCTTGATTAAAAAGCCCCAATTGGCAAGCAGTTGATTGGGGTTTCTAATTGATCAGCAGAGCCACTGTTAACCCGGGTACTTCGCAGTGGCAGCAGACCACTCCTAACTCTCACTGTGGCTGCAGCCTGGGAAAAGACACAAGAAAAGCAGTGGGGCTGACTCTGTCCCCACACTCTGCACTGGCCCAGGACTGATTCCAAATTCCACTTGCATAACTAAAGCTAAAGCAGGCCCAGCATTTTCTGTAGCAAAACTGTCTTTGTGTTGAAAAATTACCTGCTAAACTCTGCTTTTCCAGTAAATGCCAGACTGCTTTTCGCTCACCCCCCTGCTACAGCTTTTCTTAGTTTATTATTTATGTCTCCTTTCACAGTTTCCCACCTGCACCATCTCTATCAATGTGCATGAAGTAAAAATCAATAGCAGCTGTCCTGATGGTTGAACGGCACAGCAGCAGCTCTGGTGTCACATCCCAGCCAGGAACCAACCAGTGGATGATCCTGCTGAGAAAACAGAACCATTTTTATACATGTGGTGCTTAATTCCAGCTCACTCCTCTGCAGACCAGGATGTTTTGGGGGCTGGATGTGTGTGAAGGTGGGAGCAATTGATCTTTAAGGACATGGGGAGGTGGTCACATAACCTGGGAGACTGCAAGGAGCATCACAAACGGGCTGGTCCTGACTGTCCCTCTGCCCTGATGCACCTCTGGTCCATCCCTTCCCAGCAGAAATTTGTATTTCCAAACTGCCAGCAACAGGGATTTCTACAGGCAAAATACAGGTGTTTCACTGTTAGCCTTAAAAGCACTTCTTCAGTTCTAGTGCTGGATCTTATGGAAGAGTTCCCTATGGCACAGGGAGGCTGGATCTTGAGGTACATGGCTAAGCCTGCATGAAATTCCAGTTCAACTTTGCAGAAGTATTTAGGCTGTCACATGGTTCAACAAAATTTGTATGCCCTGGAAAGAGTGATCCTTTTAAAGCAATGGTAATTGGAGGTGCATGTCTTGCAAAGCATGGGAAAGAGCAGAAGATAAATTTGCCTGCTATTGCTAGCAGGGAACCTGAAGAAGGTATTTGTTACCTCTGAGGTCTTTGATGCAGTGTCCAACTCAACATCATCCTGGTGCAATAGGGCAAAGGGTAATGGTTTTAAACTAAAAGAGGGTCGTTTTAGATTAGATATAAGGAATTGGGTTTTTTACTGGGAGGGTGGTGAGGCCCTGGCACAGGTTGTCCAGAGAAGCTGTGGATGCCCCATTGCTGTAAGTGTTCAAGGCCAGGCTGGAAGGGGCTTGGAGCAACCTGGTCTAGTGGAAGGTACCCTTGCCCATGTCAGGAGGGTGGGAACTAGGTGGTCTTTAAGGTCCCTTCCAGACCAAACCTTGCTATGATTCTATGATCAGTCCCAAGAGACCATCAAACGGCTCAGGAGCTCCAGTCAATGTTGAGCATGAGGATACATTAATCACAGCAGAACACAAAGGAGGCCATGGGAGCACTAAAGAAGCCCAAACCACAACAGGCCCCTCTTTTTACCTGCACTTTTCACGTTTCCCACCAGTTTCATCTCCCTGTGTTCTGTTTCGCCTCCTTACCCATGGCACCAGCCTTATTTTCAGCAGGAGCAGTCACACACCAGCTCAGACAGGGAGCAGCTTGTTGCTGAAACCTGGTACCTCCTGTATCAGTGGCATTTATTTCTAAGCACCTCAGATCGTTCTGGGAACACTGTGGAAGTAATGTGATTTCTGGTGGCTGCCAGATTTTCTCCATCTTCAGACCTCACCACCTGAGGACTCACCCCCAGGAGATGGCAGCTCCCCCTGTTTGTTGGTGCAGATGGACTGGAAGGGCACCAAACCTGGGCAGCCACCAGTGAAAGAGACATAGAGATGGAAGGAGGGGACAGTGTGTGAGAGTGACTGGAAGTGCCCCATCCCCAGCTGCACTGCTCCCAAGGATCCTTTACACCAGCCCAGAGGCACTGGCAGCTCCCTGGGACCATGCACAGGCCCAAATCTACCATGGAGAAGTACAGGGGAAAATGGAGAATGGAAAGAACAGAAGATTTGAGATTAAATGAATCTGACCAATTCCTCTATAATAGAGTGGATTATTGATAGTTGAGGTATCCCATGGCTTCTAGACTGTATCCTTCCCTCTGAAGGAGGTTGCACATGTGCTGGGTTAATGATTTGAATCGATGATCTTAGAAGTCTTTTTCAACCTCAGTTACTCTCTTTACCGTGTCTCCTGTCTGTAGAAAACTTTACATATGTCTCACTGAGTTTTAGGACTGAAAAGAAGAGGGGCATCTCCAGAAGTCTGCCAGGTCCTACCTCCAGGCCAGGAACCAAAGGAGCAGGTGTTGGACCCCAGAGGGTTCGTCTGTGCAAATTCAAGAGCTCTGCAAACAGAGGGGAAAACTTCTCTTGTTACTGAAGAGAAACACTGGGATACAGCTGGGCTCAAGCAGGAGAGGCATGGCTCACATACACCAAATGCTGAAGGCACATCCTTCCCCTAGCAGGTGTTTAGAGCACTAGAAATTGGTATACCAGACATTATCCTCCTCCTCCTCCTCACACTTACTAGTAGTGGAACACAGGAGAGCCTGGACAAAACCTCAAATTCAAGCAGGATGTATTGGCCTAAAAATCATCCAGTGGGGTTTAAAGGTGAGGAGTGACAGGCTGTGTCATTTCTCTGAAGGGAGGAAAAGAAACCAACACCTCTGAAAAGGGCAAGGAAAGTATCCAGATAGAACCATCCATGAAAGGTGAGACAGCAGCAGAGGTTTTCAGGAGATACATCCATCTGGGAGGGATTTCAGCCCCATGTGCTCCTGGTGCTGAAGGGGGGTGCACAATATCCATGGGATGACTGTAAAAGCAGCATCCCCTCTCTGTCTCTAACTTGGAGAGCTAATTTAGCAACAGCTCCAGATTTTATAAATTACAAGGCATAATCATGCCCACAAGAATTTTTAGAAATAGTGTAAAAAGCCTCATGACTTACAAGGCAAATGAATAGTACAGTTGGGATCTGTTTCTCATTCTTTGTACCATGCACTCTTGCACTTTGCTGTTCGAACCTTTAAAATAAACCTGAGCTACGTTTGCAAGAATCCCTCTGCCATCACAAGGGATTGCAACAAAAACTCACCACTCCCACAGAAATCACACCCTCCACACCAGAGCTTGGTGTGAGTGGCAGCAGCTCTGCTGTTTGCAGAAGAGACAGAAGTGGAAAACACTGAAAACATGATGTGGCTTCTGCTGTGCTCTCTCCCAGAAAAATACAGCCCAAGTGCAGCTGCACTCAGAGCTGCCAGGCCAGCAAAGCTCAGGAATTACCCCAGGGTTATAATAAATAATAGCAGAGCCCTGTAGGTCCCTGCTGAGGTCCTGCCTGTAAGGGAAAAGCCACCCTTTCCAGTGGCAGCACCTGCCTGACACCTTGGTGCTCACAGGCTCCCCAGACTACGCATCTGAAGAGGGGGTCCCACCTCCTCAACAATTCCCAGCAGCAAATTACATCAGCCTGGGCACCATCTCTTGTCCCTGTCCCTGGGAGGATGGGGCAGAGCTCGACAAGTGCCTGAAAGGAGGCTGTAGACAAGTGGGGGTCAGTCTCTGCTCCCAGGTAACAAGGAACAGGACAAGAGGAAATGCCTTCAAGTTGCATCAGGGGAGGTTTAGATTGGATATTGGATAAAATTCCTTCGCTGAAAGGGTGGCCAAGCATTGGAATAGGCTGCCCAGGGACGAGTCACCACCCCTGGAAGTATAGATGTGGCATTTGGGGACATGGTTTAGTGGTGGACCTGGCAATGTTGGGTTAATGGTTGGACTCTACGATTTTAAAGGTCTTTTCCAACCTTAATGATTCTATAATTCTACAAAAAGTAAAAAAGGAGCTTTGGCTTCAGGGCCAACAGGACCAGGGTTTCATCTCTCCAAGGACGTAATTCTGTTTAACTTGTGAACTCTGAGCTAAAGAAGCCACAGCAGAGATTTGTGGCCCGTGCTGGGATTGGGGGAGGTTTGTGTGCAGATTCCATCCAGTCTGCAGAACAACCCTTCAGAAAAACAGCTCATTACAAGCAGGCACTTTGTCTCAAACTTCAGTTTGCTGTGATCCATTGGCCTCCTCACTGCTGCAAGGCCAGGAGTTTTGTCATCTCCTATTCCAGCAGAAACCCTGTGTTTTAACAAGCCAGAGAAGGTGTCCTTCTTTCTCCCTTTCATCCTACAAATGGAGACTCTGCAAGCCAATAGGACCAGCTACCAGCTCTGCTGGGACTCTTGGTCTGTCTCTGTCTCATGGCAATATTTTTGGCTGATGTGCCCACTGGACACCCAAAATATAGGAACAAGCATGGCCAGTCTGCCCTGGCTGGACCCGAACATTAGCTCGGTCATTAAGTTGCTTATAGAAATACAGGAAAACCCCACTTGAAGACTAGGAATCCACAAGGATCTGCTTCTTCAGCTCAGTGCGCTCCAGGAGTTATGTCAAGCTTCCCACAGCAAGTAGAGAGCAGGCTGCAGCACTGCTTGATCTGGGAACATATTTATGTGAGTGTTTCCCTGTCCCTCTGCCCACCAGCCTTGTGGTTTTTGTAAAAATGACTTGAGCTGCAAAGAGGCAGATGTGTCCTCAACACCTTTAACCAATTCTGTGCCACCTGCCCTGAGCACAAACTGCAGCCTGTACCCTGCATCCAGCAGGAGAGGGTGAAGGAGGTAATAAACCAGCACATGATGGACATCAGCTCTGTCAATAAGCCCTCAGTCCCACTGGTGATGAGAGGAGGAGGAAAACATACACAGAGGACGACATCTGTCCTGTCAGGACAGTTTTATCAAGCCTTAGGTGGGGATTTACTGGTTGGGTTGTACAAGCTGGATTGAAGCTTGAAACAGCTTTCCCTCAGTGGCTTTGGTTTTTCTGGCTTCAGCCCAAGTTCCTGAGCTCCCGGTCTGTTTCCAGCTTCTCCAGACCTGGGGTAAGGTATACAGGGGAAGTTCTTACTCCACTACATCACCCCAAATGTTTATACCTGGAGCAAACTCAAGAGCACCTCCCTGACTCTGGGGCAGTGGAGGCCAATGTCAAGAGCAGGTCAGGCTCAGCCATTGGATCAGAGGAGCCCTGGGAAAGCAGCAGGATGGACAACAGTAAGGTGGGGATATAGCAGTCACCTTGAAAGCTACACTGCACAGCTGGTAAAGAAATTATAAATCGGGGATAAAATATGAAGCACACATGAATGCAGACCCTGCTGCCAATAATTCCCACTCTTGGCTCAATTACCACTGCTCTTCTTGCAGCTGCACACATGCAGTCATTACTGAGCATTTTGGCTAAACACATCTTGTCTTCTTTTAATGTCTGCCAGCTGAACCAAAGGTCTCCGTGCAAGTACTGTGCACCATGACACAATCCATGACACTTTCCCAGGGAGCTCTGGATCCCATAAAGCAATAAATTGATTACAGCATGGAAAGACGTGAAAATCCTCATCTTTCTTCTCTGGAAAATAGACACAAGTGTGGTCTTCATGAAAGGCTGCATCTCTTTATTTTTTTTTTTTCAGAGGAAAAGCACCACCCCTGAGCAGAAATAAACTGAGTTATGGCTAATATGATGAACTGAGGTCATCAATAAAAACTGCCTTCCCTCTGGGATAGTTTTCTGGCGGTAGTGTCTGAGCACACACCTTGTGCCTTCCTTCCTGATGAGAGGTGTGCCATGCACAAGGTATGTTGCGTGGTTCTGATCCCGCTGATCAGATGCAGCATGTTGTGGGTGGGGTGAGGAAGCAGGGGCACAACAAGGGGCTATTTTCTGCCCCCAAAGCCCAAATGTGGAAGGCTGCAGCACAACAAATCATCAACATGGCTATAGCTGTCAGAACACAGATCAGACTAACTCAAGAGGAGATGGCTGTGAAAGAGTCTAAGCTCAGGGAAGCAGTTACTGATATTTCTCCAGCTTCCAGTCATTTTCAGCACAAGTTTTTCCCAAGAGAGATGTGGCTTCTCTGTATCTCTCTTGCATGAACTTCTTTAGTGTTCCTGGGAGCCTTAATTAATTTTTTATCATCTTGTACCCACAGCTGATCAAGGCACTGTGGTTGTTCCATAGGCATCCTAACTTGGGAAGGTGCACCTCCTATTGTTTGTGCTGAGTTTCTTCTAGCTTCCTCAGATACCTCCTAGTCTTTGTAGTGGAAAAAAAAAAGAGTGAAAAGTCAGTTCCAGACCTTCCTGGCAATGCCAGTGTGTTGTCAACACTTAAGGAACAGCCTGCATGGCACACACAGCACTCATGAGGTTTTCAGTTCAAGCTCTTCCTTCTCCCAGTAAGTTCTCCAAAGTCGGTGCCTCAAGATGCCCATCTAACAAAGATAGTAGACATAATTGTCCTGACACTGATAAACACATTTGTAACCCTAATCCTAATTGCTCCGTGACCTCTGTGATATTTATGTCATGGGAAGGCTTGCTGGTGTAGAGTTCCCTGGGGTAAAACCATGCCAAACTTCTGGTGAATTACTGTCAGCTCATGTTAAGACTTTCCCAAAGGAACTTGCCCATTGCCAGCAATAAATCTCAAATAATGGAAGAATTCAGTCAAAGACCTGGTGCATCTACCCCCGAGAAACCGTTTGCAGCCATTTCAAACGGGAACCTCTGGAATCGCCCAGTCAGGTTTGGCACAAACCCTGGCCTTGACACTCGAATATCAGGAGTGGCTGGCTGGGGGACACGTGGTTTTAGACACATGAAATCCCTCCAGGTTGTAAACCATTAAATCCAGAGCAAAGTGAGTCCCTGTGGAGAGCTGCAGCACTCGCTGTGGGATAAGCGACCCTCCAGTGCTTTTTCCACACAAGTAAGCAGCAGGACACCCAGAAGAGAGACTCTGACCTCACATGTACTTGGCTCTGTAACCCTGTCTCTGCAGGTGTAGAAAACAAGGAGTGATGAAGGAAAAAAAGTCAATCCAGGAAGCTTTGTATACACATCAGAAATCCTACATAAATAAGTAGCTCTTTTTTTTTTTCCAAGTGTCAGCTGCTGGAAAGTGCAAAGAGCATTACAAAGAAATGTCCCAACCCTGAAAGTTTTCAAGGCCGGGTTGGATGGGCTTTGGGGCAATTTGGTCTGGTGGGAGGTGTCCCTCCCCATGGCAAAGCATTTGGCACGAGATGATCTTTAAGGTCCCTTCCAACCCAAACCATTCTATGATTCTGTGAAATGCTGCCTTTCTAATTCAGACCTGGTCCCAAGCAAAAGTTTTGGGCTCTCCAAGTGGTTGCAGGGTCCAGTGTTCTCATGCTGCTACCACAAATCCTGCTTAGCAGAATTATCTTTATTCCCAGAAAGGAATGCACACTTGGTCTGTTGTTTTCTGAAAAAATTCAGCTATAAAAGCAAGGTGTCCAGATATGGAGGTATTCTTGGCTGTAAAGTCTTCTGGTAAGTGAACTTACTGGGGGAGCAAAGGTTGACCCTATAAAAGTGGGGATTTAAATATATAAATATACAATATTTTATATAAATATTAAAAGCTGGGATTTAACTACTACAGGATGATTATGCAGTGCTATAAGCTCCTAGTGAATAAAGTGATGCTACTTAGAATAGATCTGAGCCCACAGTTTCACACTGGAATTGTCCCAGCCACAACGGGCAAAGATTTAAAATGTACATTGACGCGTCTATCAAGCTTATCAGGTGTTATCCTGATTAATGATAAGCATTTTCAAGGAGACTTTTACACCTAAAAGTTTGGACCAACCCCTGTAGGAGAGCAGGAGGGAACTGAGCACCAGGAGAGCACACCTGTAGGCGGACACTGGGGTGGTCCTGCAAGGATGCTCATGCTAAGTGCTCGCAGGTGAGTAAATCTCTTTGCTGTCTCTGCTGCATCCATTTTGTCTTGCATTGGTTTGTTGGGAGGGAATTTGTTTCTTCTTAGCCTTCTGCCTCCTGCTAAATTGGCACATTTCATTCCTGTGTCTTCCTTAGGAAATACCCGTGCTGCCCCCAGGGACTTTCACTGTTATATCCAATATCCAAGTTACCTGGTGTCCTCCCTTTTTCCCCCACCTTCTCATCCATTTTCCAAGACTACAGACAGCCTGTTGCAAGGGAATCCTGTTCTTCCTGATTGTTTGGAGGGCAGCTGGTCTCAAGGTGACTTTTGTGTATATAAATCGTAGATATCATCATATTAGCACCGCTATTCAGGCATTCAGAACCAAATCTAAACAGGGGAGCTCATCAATTTAGCTGTCTCACGTCTAGACCTCACCATTATGCATGGCTTCCTTTCCTTACTGATTGCTGTAAGGAGACTCATTACTATTATTTTTGATTTGGTTATATACAATTGCGTGGTGTCTTTTAATTGCCTCTGTTTTTTTTCCCAATTGAACCACCAAGGGATGTAAGCAAATTATATGGCTTAACAATTCTGCCTGCTGCAGACAGACTTGTGTGGCCAATGCACCAAAGACACTGTGAAAACATTACCTTTTACTGGAAGTGTAAACTCAATAAATCCCCAGGAGAGCAATAAAAATGCAGTAGCCAGCAGATTTAACAAGGACATGCTCAGTGCACAGTGTAATCTTATTATGTGCTTAATGCCCAGTGGAATTACAGGAATTTGATTTAGCAACATCAGATTTCAGTTTCTCAAATTATACTGACTGCTTATAAATTAAGACCGCGATTTGGGATAATTGCTTTTCATTTGCATTGGCAAAGCCCATATATTGTATTTATTCTCACTGCACTGTTTATAGGTTTGAAGTGTCATGGAGCATTGCCTTTGGGACTTAAACTGGGGTGATGGAGAGCTTTCCTTTGCATCAATGACACTCATGTTACTTGCCCATTAAATCCGGGCAAACGTTCTACCCTGGTGATCTTTATATGCTTCAAAGGTCTATTTTATGGTTTCCCAAACCTGACTGAGCACAGTGAAAGATGAGGAGGTTCTGGGGAAGGACTCTGTCTTCCCCTCCATCAGTCTGAGCTGGGACAGATTCATTGGAAAGCCAGTGACCTGCAGATGTGCAGTGAAGAAGTAAATGCAACAGTGTCCTCACAGCCACGCCAGCATCCTGGTCTGGAGTGTTTTCTCCTCACATGACCATTTTTCGGGCTCTGCCACTGCAGGGTGTGAATAAACTGGGGAGAATGAGGCAGTGAGTGATTAATTACCTCTGGGGATGTCAGCAGGGCCACCATGGAACTAGGAGGTAACGCTTGCAGGGCCACGAAGTGCATCAGTGAACAGCTGTTGAACTGCATGAGGACATTATGAGCACTTGTACTGTGGGACAAATAATTTAATCTCAAGAGAAATGAATGAAATAATTACATCTAATAGGATGAGCAAAGGGCACAGGAACACCTCTGGAAGAAGACAGGAAATACCTTTGCTGCTGATTTTGGCTTGCATGACTAAGACATCTGTATAATCTTAAACAATCCTCTCTGTGCAAACTACAGTGTACAGTAGAATTACTTGATTTACTGAGGATCATTCAGGCTGGCTTCCAAAGCAGTAAGTCCCCAGGTTATTGGCATAACTTGGGCTGGTGAACCCTTACTGCTCCAAAGTCATTAATAGATCATAATGAATTGATTAAAAAATTAACAAGGCAACAATTCAATTACGTCTTGTACCACTGGGCAACAAACATAGCTGCAATTGGCAAACACATCAACAGACTGCTGAGCCAAGATGCACATCTCTTTACTTTCTGCACAACACATGAATCCAACGGCTCTCACTCAAGGCCGGGGGGGAATAAACTGTCATTTAATCATTTTGTGATGGCCGTGGGTGTTTGCTGTGAAACGCAAATATCCTCCTCGTTTTGATGAAGTAGAACTGAGACAGCAAGCCCTTTGGCCTGAGATCAGGGTGTTAGCTGGCAGATCAGCTGTAGATAGCTCAGAGGCAGCTACAGAAATTCACTGACTCCAGATGTATTTGAAAGTGTAACTTATTCCTTAACAACGTCTTGTAAAATGACAACGAAGTCCTCTAGCATTTTCCCAGGTTTCAACTTCTATTTGCCAAGGGAATAAAAGAAACTGGAACACTATCCCAATAGCTGCTGGAGCAAGGCTGCTGCCCAGGGCTTTCCTGTGGTGCTGGGAGCCTTTTCCCAAGGTGAGTAAGAGGTTTGGACACCATTTCCTCAGCGCTGAGCTACAACATGGTCACTGCAGGATATCTCTGCTGGTGGTTAGCACTAGCCCAGTGCCATCACACAGTGCCACCCGTGCTGGGGTCAGTCCACGCCACCCTCAAAGCCTCTGAGACCCCACAGAGGCAGGACTCCTCTGTCTGCATGGCCACAAAGAGAGGTCCCCCTGGCAGAGTCCCAGTGACCCCTAAAGCCCCAGAGAGCCTCACCGGACATGTTGAGAGAAATGCCTGCTCTGGAGCTGCTCTTTCAAAGCCCAGAAGGGTTCACTCCAAATCAGCAAGAAACCCAAAGCGCCACATTTACCTCTCAGCGCTCCCCGGCGGCTGGAGCCAGGGAGACCCGTCGTAGCTCTTCTTTCATGTCTGCAGCTCTGGCTCCCAGAAGGGCTGAGTTCAGAGCTGTGTTTCTGGCGCTGTTTTCGTGCACTTTTAATCTGCCCCATCTGCACTTTGGGGAGATGCTGTTCAGCCGCCTTTCCCGACATCACGCCTGACAGATTTATGTGTGTCGGTTCTGCACTGCCGCGTTGCACTGCGCTGTTAACCTTCATTAAGATGTTTTAATAATTGAATAAACGATGTGCCAGACATGCAGTTTAACCTCAGAGTGTAACGAAACAGAGGACACGATATTAACTGCAAGCCTTGGAATAAATATCACCATAAATACCACTAAGTAGGTATCACACAAAAACACCTGCCCTTGACATTAAAAAACATGCTCAGCCACACTGAGAGGGGAATACAATACATGATACATTACATCTTATCTGCATCTCAATACCGTTTAATGAGCATGGTTAATGCTTTAATAATCTGCCAGGGAACACTGTGGGCTCTACATCTGAGCTAACCCATGAAAGAGGAAACTCTCTCATCTGTTGCCTCGAGCAAGATGAAATACCATGGGCCTCCCTTGGCAAAGAGGGATTTTTTTTTGTGCAAAGACATAGAGAGGGTTCAGGAGGAGCCAGTTCTGTCACTGGCGATACTTCAAAGAGTGACATCAAATTAGGGCAGGAGGACAAACTCGCAGAGATGCTTATTTGTCCCTGTGGAGAGAGAAAAAGGGATCCCATGGGAAGTGAGGTCGTGTTGGGGAAGCGTATAAGAAATGAGGGATGGATAAAGGGCCATTTCCCAGGGTCTCTCACTGTATCTCAGGGACCTCTCTGCCATATCCCAAACCCCTGGTTTGTACCTGGAACCCATGATGGCCACAGTTGGTTCTGTCTACCATAAATGTGCCTTTGCACTTCCAACACATTTGTAGTCTTTGACCCCTTTTAGGCTGCAACAGGTGCCCCTCCTGATGCATTTTGCAAAGAAACACTTCCTTGAGGTTTTGCACCTCCCTGACATCCTCCTGGATGTTGCAGGGGTATCCTTTAGGAGGGGTGGTGGATGGGTCCACATCCTGCATGACTTCATGGATCTCCCATCACACCCCTTTCCCAAGCTTTCACCGTGTGCCAGTTTCTAACAGACCTCATCCTTTTAATCAGTGAGACTGAATCCACCAAAAGCATTCAGAGCCTCCTTGCTTATCCAGCTCCCAACATAAGGAAGGTTGGGTTAAAAAAGACACTTTGGGCCAGTGTGGTTTTGTCTGGGTGCACACAGAGACCAGCAGGATGAGAACATTCAGCTTGCCAGAATTCACAGGGCAGGTTGGAGATTAATTTTCCAGCTTTTAATTTATCCATCTCACCCAGGAGTTCAGTGTTTTCCCTTCTTTAAATAAATATTTTTTACTTGTGCTTATAATTTTTTGGGTAGTAATAAAGCAGCTTCAAAGATCAAAAGCTCTTGGGGGGTCTTTCGGCACCTTCAAGGAATTAAAAAAAAGAGCTGGGTTAGAGGGGGGCAGCCCTGCTTCCAAGCAGACTTGCAGGCACACATGTTTCCAAGTGATGCTTTCATTTTGAAAGGAAGCGAGGAAACCAACTTGAAAGTCAGTAATTTTCTAATTTTCTTCTGTGGGATGAAAAAGCTCTAATAAGGAGTTTTTGTTGGAAGATTTGGGAAGGTAAAATCCAGAGCCAAGGCCCAGGTATGATGTTTTCCTCATTTGCATTTGCACCTGCTAGTAATCAAACTGGAATTTGCTGAGATCTAATGCTTCCTGATCCCAGTCATTTTCCTGTAAAAGAAATTCCAGATGTGGGAATTTCTAACTACGTTTTTAACTAAATTTTTAACTTGTAACTAAAGGGATCCTGTCCCGGCTGGCAGCAAGGTTTGGGAATCATTTCTGTTTATTTTCCCATTGCTAGGACTATTGGTCCTGCAAATCAGCAAAACCTAGCAGAAAACAGTTGTAAGACTGAGCTTTAGAGGGGAAAAAAAAGAAAAAAGAAAAATCAGTGTCCCTTTGGGAAAAAGTGCTGGTGCCCTTGAAATCCACATCAAAACTTCCAGTGAGTTTAATAAGGGCATGATTAGGCCCTGTGCCTTGTTCTGCTGGCAAAGGAGCATTATCAGTAAAATGCTAAGGAGCCTCAATGGAGCCTAATTTCAGCAAGAAATGAATATGCAAGGCTCCTCATTCCAGCTCTAATTTTGGGTACTGCAACATGTGATCCCAATCCAAACTGGGGAAGAGAAATCTACAAGTACAAAAGCCACTTCGCTCCATGTTTAGAGAGAAGCTGGCATGCCTGAAGCAGAGATTTTGATCAAGCTGTGCTTACCCAAAGGAGTTGTCTTCATTTTACAAGCCCCAGCAGATTTTCTGCTGGGACAGAACCGCTTTCTGCATAGTTTTTGGGCTACGTGGAAAGTCACACCCTGCACTGGTTTTTCTGTCACCAGCACAAAGAGACAGTCCCAGTTCAGCTTTGGCTCCGATAGGATGCACTGGAGTGTGCTTAGGCTGAATTTTATGCCCTTCCATATCGTTCCTTCAGCTCTCTATTTATCCTTTAGGAACCTCTCCAGCAGGCGAGCAGCCCCTCTGTTATCTCTGAGAGGGTCTCCGGTGTCATGGTGGGGTGAAACAGGGAAAACAAACCACTCTCTCAACCTGTCTCCAGGGGGGTTAAATGTGAAGTTTAGATTAAACAAACCATGTAATGAAATGTCCTGTATTCCCATTAACGGAAATCATAGCTGCAATCAGGAAGGACGAAGCACGGGGTCACGTTTCCCCCTCCGGCACTGTCCCTCTCTCACACCCACCCTGATGCACCACACACACTCATATGTCAGCAAACACACAGTCTTTCTTCTCCTGGTGTGCTCCCCTGTGCGTTCAGAGGTGGGATATGCTCCCACAGCGGTGACCCACTGCACCACAGCAGTGCCAGGGCCAGTGACGCCAAACGGGTCGTTTGCCTTGGGATTGCCAGGGGTTTTAAAAATATCACAGGGCTGAGCATTTTATAGCAGATCTAAAAGTCTAATTCCAGGTGAGAACAGGTCCTTCACGTTGTCAGCCAGTTCTGTAAACGCTGAGCCCCCTGAGCATCCCCACTGCCCTCTGTGAGCCTCTGGTGCACCCCCTTCGCCCCGTTCCTCTGCTGGATCAGCCTTTGCCTTCCAAAAAGCCTCTCCAAAAAGCTTTGCATGCCTAAGCCTAATTGCTTTATCAGAGCAAAGCTTGAACTGCACTTTTAAGGTAGAGAAGACTAGGCAGGAGAGAGGTTAAAGAACGGGGGGCTGCAGGTCTCCCTCCCCACCAATGTCCCGATGGTGCCGGATGTGTCCAATGGTCGCAGCCTTGCAGGATGTCCTAGATCCTGCTGTGCCTCACTCTGCCTGGACAGCAAAGAGCCGCCCACACCGTGCTGGGAACAAGCAGAATTAAACAAACACCATCTGCCACCACCACCGTCAGACCAGAAAATGCTCCCCACACCGCAAACACTGACGGAGCCGGCAAAATGTCACGGGGGGCGGCAGGACAAGCCGTGTCCGTGAGCTCTAATCTCCTGACAGGTGGTTGAAAAGCTTTTATTGGGGTGGGAGAGCTGCAATTCTCCACAAATGAGTCTTCCCAGAGAGGCAGATTTTCTGTATTTTAACTCGTAGGCCTGCAATTCCTGGTGAAGGTCGTTGGCTTTAAGCAATGGCGGTTTTAGGGAGAATATCGGAATGAAGCTGGTTTAGTCAGGTCTGTGAATGAGCTGGGGGCCAAAACACCTTATTTAGCCCATAAGAAAAGCCAGTAAAATTGTACACTTTCACAGAGGAATGGGAAGGTTAAAATGGTAACCTCATCTTTCGCTTCCTAACTTCCAAGCATTTGGAGAAACTGAAATTTCTGTCTTGCTGGGTGTTACAAATATGGCACGTGCAGGGCTCAGACAGATGAGGTGTGACTGCAAGAGCAGCTCAGACATCTAGTAACCCTGTCCCCCCCCCACCAAAGAAGAAACCCCTCCAAAGGCAAAAGATCCAAGACAATTCATAAAAGAGCGGTATCTTTTATTGATGGTTGTTTATATGGAGACCAAATTCCCAACCAGATTCCCATGCCAAACTCAGGTCACTCACACCTGCTGAAAAACAAAAACATATTTTTGAATTATAGAATCATTAAGGTTGGAAAAGATCTCTCAGATCATAGAGTCCAAACATTAACCTAACACTGCCAGGTCCATCACTAAACCCAAGCGTCACATCTACACATTTATGAAAATATACAGAGACAAGGATTCCCCCACTTCCTGGGGCAGCCTGTCCCAGTGCTTGACCACCCTTTCAGTGAAGAAATTTAAAAATCTGGAAGAATCCTTTTGCTTTACAGGAGGGCAAACCCACGAAGACACACTGGCAACGTAAAAGTGCAAACATTTCTGAAATTAGAAGGAACATGGGAAGGGTGTCTTGGTCCCATGGATCCATGGTAGTGGGACCTTCACAGCTCTTTCTACTGCATGGCCACAAGTCTCCTTTCAAGAGCTGGGAAGCACAAAATGTTCATTCCTTTCCCACTTGAGGCCCCATGCAGGCCACAAACACCCTCCCCTTTGCCCCTCTGGCTGCTGCTCCCATGGGCATGAAGCACACTGGGTAGAGCACTTCTTTCAGCTTTCAGCCACTTTATGGTTCTGCTCCCGTTCACTTTAATGGATTTTTTGCCCAGCTGAGAAGAGAAACTGTGGTATTTGGCCTGCCATGCACTCACCTCTGCAGTTTTTGAATCAAAGCACTTAGCAGGACCGTCCTCCAGCTCAACTGGACTCCGCAGGTTTCCAGTTTCACCACAAACACAAACACACCCAAGTGCATAAACATCATTCCCCGTGCCTGCCTCTTTCTGGCTGCCAAAGTCACCGGGGAAGGCAAGACCTGGTGCGGCAAACAGCTCCTTCTAATCATCAGATACTGCACTTCTGAAAGCTTCTCGGTGCTGTTAAACATCAGTGACAGATCTGCCCGGCTGAGGTTACAGGAAGGTGGCTGTTTTCAGGGTACAAGGGCCCTTCTGCTCTCCGGCCAAATGGCTACATTTAACAAAAACATTGCTGGTAAATCATGTGTTAGCAACTTATTCCTGATATAATCCGAACAGATTTGTTGTTGGCAGAACGAAGATTTCAGCAAGGCACAATTACAGTTTTTTTCAAAAGACCGCACCTAATTAACTGCATGTAAAGTAACATTCATTAGTTCTTTTTCCATGGCAGAAACTAAACAAACAGGCAGGCCGAGCAAGCAGAATTGAGATTTTTTTTCCCCCTGATTGCCTCCTGTATCCCAGAGGCTGAATTTTGCCTTTTGTTATGAATGAGTTGACTTTTTGCAGACTGTCAACTTACAATCCTTTTTGATTTCACATCTTCCCGGAAAGCTCTCCAGGCAAAAGCTCTCCACCATTTCCTCAGGGAGCTCTTTCCAATATCAATATGCAAATGCTGAGATCACAAACCCCGTATTCAATCCACGTACTCCAATAAAGAGAATAGGGAAGACAAGCATCCCCTGCATCCTACCTCTACAGTACCTGTCCTGGCACATCAGGGTTATCCCCTTGTAGGGAAGGACTGTTTTGTTAATTGACCTGTTTACAATCTGCTGGGATAATCCTTTTCTTGCTAGGGAGCTGTATCTGACCTCTTTCCAACAAATCCTACATTGCAGCTTGGTAGGAAAGGCCACATCTCAGTGCTTTTGTCACTTCACAAGAAGCATCAGCTTACAGAGGTGATTTATTTAGTCCCAGAGAAAAACCAGACACCCCATTGCTAATATCTCTAAAAACATGTTCACTCTCCAGTAAGTTACCAAGAAAACTCTTGTAGATCATTGCTTTTATCTAAATCGCCTCATTTGGTAGCTCCTTATACCTTCCTCCTAAAAAGCCTCTGAGGCTCTTTACAATGCTAATTAATCTGTAAATGGCTTTTTCATTTTACTTCAAACCACCATTTATACCTTCCTCTTATTCTCCTATAAATAGTAGAAAACTATGCTCCCAACAGGTAAATGGAAACAGACTTCCTAGGCTTGACACCTGACAGGCACACACACATCTCTTTCCCATCCCTTCTCCAGGCTCTATCCTGTACCCAGATGCTGGCACATGAGCTGGACACTCTGCTCCTGGGCTGAGAAGCCCCATGGCCAGGCCAACCCCATCTTTGGCTTCACTCAAAGCTGAGGTGGATAGCGAGAACCTCCTGGGTACCTATTTCAGCGGGGTTCAGCAGGGATGAGAGCACAGCAGTGTAACTGCTGTCATTCTGATGCAATGCAGATGTCTGTAACCTTTTGGGATGCTGATTGCTGTGACTCAGTGCAAGGTCTTCAGCCAACTGATAACATCATAGCACAAGGAGGATAATCATTTCTGATTGCTACAAGGTACTGCAACAAAAGCCGTCTCAGGGCTCCTGTTCCATTTTGGCATTTGCTCCACGAAGCATTACTCATCATCTACAGAGACCTCTTAGTCTATTAAGTGAGGAAGTGGAAGACTTAGTGTTTTCTAATCACTGTACTAGGAGTGCAGTTTGAGGAATGAATACCCAGCCCAGCTTCCCTGTCCCCACCCAGCCTGTGCTCTCCTCCTCATGCTGAATACATTAACTCTGCAGGAAAATATTTGCCTGCATCGAATTTGGTGGGAACAGGAATCCAAGCCACTAAAAGAGAAAAAGACAAATATACATTAAATCATAATAGAGACAACCGCACGTTCTGAAGCTTGGCAATACGTACCATTCCCTCATTAAAACTTAAACATCAAATAAATTAATTATATATGGCAACAATAGGAACTAAACCTGGTCGGTGTTTTTAAGGCGTCCTAATTGAAACCAGGCCTGGGTCTGCACTTCCTTTGTGGTCCAGGTGGGCACTCATCCTATGATCATAACGAGGGTGCTACAAAGGCTTTCCCCCAGCCCTGCAGCCCCTGTTCAAGATCACAGCAGCTTGCTCGGTTTGAGAGCTTTCTTCCTCTGGTTATACAATGCGGGGAGAGGAAGCAGGGGTTGTTATTGCTGCAGCGAGCTTGGGCTTTTGATAATATTAAACTGTTTAGGTTGGATGTGAAACCTGACTTTGTCGAGAACCATATGGTGCTCAAATGATGTTGTTGCCTTGCAAGTCTGCGGGGTGGAAAACAGGGCCAGATTCCACAATATCTGCAAATTACCAAAGCTGTGAATTTAATGAAGAAGGGAGAAAGATGAAGGGAGTTCTGTCTTTGGTGGCAAAGGTATAAGTGAGCATGGGAATATCCAAGAGGGAGAAAAGAGACTACTTCAATAAATTACAGAACGTGCTTAGGTGTGTATTTAATTAGGAGCAGTAAGAAAAGATATTTCAAGGAGCTTGGAGCCCACAAGTCTTAAGCTAAAACACCCAATTCTCACAGGCTAGAGGGAAGATCATCACCCCACATCTTCTTTGATAATTATGGTGATCATCATAATTTTGAAAACCTCATTTGATTGTGATGATGCTCAATAGTGATCACCTGCAATGTTTTAAAGTTTTCCTTTTATTATAACAAAGCATTTGCTACATCAGCCTTCAGTCCTTATTAGGTGACACTCCATCCAGAGAGTGCGTTGCACTAGAGGGATCCCAGTCAGGACCTATTGGACCAGAAGATGTTCTCTCAAGAGTGCCTACTATTTTCTGCCTCTTCATCAGTGCTGTATGTAGGTGTTGAAATGGCCCAGCATCCTTCAGGATGAAAAGTGTCATGTACATGTACAATAATACTGCTAAATCTGAGAGGAAAATATGCATCCATAGCCTGAAAGCATTCTCTGCAATCCAGACTTCCTGACATGCAATGAGAGCCATGGGAGTAGTTTTCCCCAGTGTGTCCAGATTGTATGTTATTTTTCTGCTCCTTCAAGGACTTTTATTTTTAAAAATCTAAAAAACCCAACAAAACTACAAACCAAAAAAAACCACAAAAGATTTTTTTTTAAAGGCTCAAAATTTCTCCTTTAATTTATTCTATTCGTCTCGGGAAAGGCAGAAGTACTGGAAAAAACACCTTTGAGGTAAGGAAGCCTCTGAGACAGGACTGGAGCTGGCAGATAAATCCATTGCCTTCCATGCTTGGATCATGGGAAAAGCCCCATGGGAAAAGCTGATACAATAGGACAGGGATGAATTCTTATGGCCCAAGACTTCCAAGAGGTGGCACAAAAATCAAAACTATTCAGATAGTCTTATTAGCATCTACATCTGTCTCTGACACTCTGACTGCTGAAAGCCATGGCTCAAACAGGATGCACCAGTTCCTTCCAAGCCACTGTTCATGATCCATTGCTGAGGCAAGTCTCATGACAGATCCCATGGAAAAGGTCCACCTAAAGCCAGCCCAGGTGTTTTGTTCTGTCAGACAACAGTTTCATTTCTCTGAAGGTTTACACCTGGCATAGTGTAAACAGGACCCAAGAGCCCCAGGTGATGGACATTCCACAGCCTCCTCACAGTTCTACCACACCTGTTTGGTGTTCTTACATTAAAAGTTGTGACTAGCATTCAGTCTAGACATCTTTGCAAATCTCTTTAGTTTGTTTCCTTCTTTTTTGCAGCTGCTTTTGGTACTTTAAGACCATCTGGACATCTCAGTCTTCTCTGGACCATAGGATCCCCAGCTGGTTTGCTGTTTTGCTTGCTGTGTTGCCTGAGGTGTGACTTTCCCATCTGAACTGGCAAGAGACAAGTTACTGTGGACCAGGTGAACACCCTTATCTTTTATTAACACTGTGATCCCTTTCTTTCCCTGGCTTTGTTTCCCACCATACACTCAGGCTGAACTCAGCTCCATGCCAAGCAAACCAGCTCATCTCATTGTTCTCCGCCCTGATGATTCCTAGAACTCCAGCCACCTGTTTTTCACACCAGACTTCCTAATATTTCAGGACTGTATTAACCACTGATACCCTCAGGCATCTCTTTTTCCCTTGTCTATCCTAACTAATGAGCTGGTCCCTCGCTGTGGGAACTCCCAGGACTCTGCATTCATGCTGTCCCATCCCAGCACTGTCCCTTCCCTTTCCAAAGACACACGCTCCTCACCAGAAGGCACTCCGGGACTCTGTGTCAGGGACAGCTTGTGCTGTCCAAGCTGTCACAAGCTCACTGACAACAAACTAAAGCTCATTTCACGGTCAACCTTTAAGTGACTTCCCCAGCAATTTCTTCCCACCCCCCAAAATTCACCACTTAGCAAAATCCACTAGTTCTCTCTTGTAGACATTTTTATACCCCATCACCTCCAATTCTTGTATTATTCTTCTCCTGTCAGCTCACCTAGTCATTTTTCACAAGGCACTATATTCACTTCACTGAATCCAGCTAGGAAATGCCATAGATCTAATCTATGTCTAGAAAAATCCATTATTTTATCAAAGTTATCAGGTTTGTACAACACAATCTGCCTTTGCTAGACTCGGGCTGCTTTCTCTCCAATTTCTTATTTAACTTTATGTTTTATTTTTCTCACAGAAGGTTCATTTATATCTGTATAATTGAGGTCACAGTGAAGGGCTCTCAACTCCTCCCTCCCTCCTCCTTGCATACAGACCTGCCTTTCCTGTTACCTTCAGTCATCATCCACTTCCCCCAGTTTGATGCACTCAAGAGCCACCGCTGCTGCTGGATGTGCAAAGCTGTATTTTCTGTGCCCTGGGCTGGAGATTTTCTACCTTGTTTCTATCCCCTCACCACCAGCCCAAGTGCACTCAAGTCTGAAATTGGCTCCTCTCATGAATGTGGTAATTTCGGCACTCACAGCCTCATTATCACTCTCCTACCTGGCTTTGCCTTAAATATTCACCGTGTTACAAGTGGGACAAAAGATTTGATTTTGCTTTCAGGCCACATTTAAGGTTGTCTTTAATATCAGCCTCAATCTCAATATATGGAAAACTTTTCTCCCTTCCACGTCAAACATGGCTACTGAAAAGAGCTATATTTCTTTACATTTTCTCAATAAAAACACTCTCTCACCTTGCTAGCAATGCCTGCTTATTTTTTCCAGACCATCAGCACATGTGCTGCTCCCCTGATGAGCCTTACCTCCAGGAAAAGGGGCAGGTAGTCTTTTCCTTGTAGACATCCAAAGGGATATCAATGGAGAATGGTTTTAATTTCCAGCTCTGTATCAAGAGCTTGAGTCAGACCACATCCACCTAGCCTTTGGGACACATTCCCTCCTTTGTTGTAATCACAGAACCACTGATTTCTATTTCCAATTTCTACTTCCAAATCAAATTTATAACAAGAAAGCCCCGAGGATCCCCACGGTGAACAGCAGGTAATGAGTGAAAAAGACAAATAAAAGAGACACAGCTCAAAATTACACTGCGGGGAAAGACCTGGGAGATCCCTCAAGCAGCCTAAGGAAAGGTGGGCAGAGCCCATCTGTCTGCACCGCAGGCACCACCCTCGTAAAAGGCTGAGCTCCAAAAATACATGAGATCATTACAACCAGCAGCTAAGCCCTTCTGCAGTATCTGTGCATGCTGTAAAGGGGGAAAAAAGTGCTTGTACTAGCACTAGAGAGGTTTGCCAAGGAAAGAAACAACTGCTGGCAGCCTCAGCTCCCGAGCATGTCAAAATGAGTGTTCAAATCTTGTCAGAAAGACAAATTAATGTCCAGATGGGCTAAATCTGGTCCATCAATGAATGGAGCTGTTACTGATTGATACCAGTTAGGAAGATGGCCCACTGCCTGGTGCTTAAGGAAGCACGGGCATTCACAGTTTTTAGGAACAAAACACTGCTGGATGGATAATCTGGAAAGTCTCTGCTGGTTTCAGAGTTGTTATATTTTTGTTTCTAAATGTTCGATGAGGACACAATTTGCATATTCTCCCCACTTTCATTCGGGGCATGGAAGCAGCAGGTTTTGTCACACATAGAGCTAACACTTTGCTTTGCTTTGGCATCTGTAGTGCTGCAGAACAGCTATTTCCTCCTGGGCATTTTCTTCTGCCTTCCAGGTCCTTTTAAGTCAGATGGTCACAGCTGTGTCTGATGGAGCTTCTGATGAAGCCAACACTCACTCCCCCACAACATGCCATCTCCCATGGCAAGGGGGGTTGGAATTAGGTCATCTTTAAGGTTCTTTCCAATTCAAACCATTCTAGAATACTGCGATTCTGTGATTCTAACTTTGCTCAACCTCATTGGAAACCCTCATTGAAAGTGACACTGGAAAAAAAAGCGCGTTATTTTCACACCAAAACCCGCAAGAGCCAAATCTCCAGGCATCGTGCAGGAGAGGAACTCCCAGCAGAGACTCCTACCCAGATTCTTCAGACCACCCGGCTTCGCTGCCAGCTGAAACATCCCCGATAGCGATTGCGACAGCCAGGAGAGTTTTTATCGGCCTCTTTCCCCATTGTTCCTAAAGACTTGCAAATGCTGCGGAAATTCCCCGCATTTCAGCCTGACCACAAACCTTCTCTAAAGAGACTCTCACACAGTTTATTAGGAGTCCATTTTATGAAATGAATGTGATGGTAGTCTACTAATTAATATCTGGCAGGAATTAAATGAGAGCGACTTCTAATGCCGCTGCCTCCCTCGCTGGTCAGTTCTTTCATTCCACTGTGCATCAGTCATGGAATATCCTGAGCTGGAAGGGACCCATAAAGTTCATCGAAATCCAACTCCTGGCCCTGCACAGGAATACAGTCAGTACTGAGTTACAGAAATCGCAGTTGTTGTTTGATCAAAAGATTCACAGAGCTGAGACCTCAGTTTGGATGGCAGGGGAAAGGCTGGTTCTCGAGATGCTGAGAGGGTAAGTGAGTGACCCTCTAAAAATCTTTACTGAGAGTTTTACTCAGCTGAACATCTGGCAAATGTGGAACTTTCACCGGCTAATTTCATATAATACAGCTTTTAAGCCTGCAGAACAGAAAGCAGAAGGGAGTGAGCAGCATTAAATAGCAGCTATTAAAAGAAAAATAATATTGCCTTTCATACCTTTTTTCCATTTTTCCTACCTCTGTTTTTTTATCCCTCATAGCTTTGACAGGTGAATTTGATGTGCTAAATCCATTCCTGGTGGTACTACACCAAACCAGCACTTATATGTCAGGAGAAGAGCAAGTTTTGGCAGTAAAACCCTGGTCACAAGCCACAATGATGTTACATATTCTTTTGTGTTGCTGCAATGTATCAGGTGAAGACGTGCTTAGAACAGTGGATATAATCACTGAAATGAGAGAGCCTAAAAAGTGTTTACCCTATGAAAAGGAGAATGACTTCTCTAAACAACACTTCTTGCATGCAGTGAGAGAGCACCTTTTGTCTTCACCATAAAACAGCATCAAAACTGTATCTTTGGAACCAGCTTTAAGCAAAACACCCATTGCAGCTGATTAGACAGGTACACTACTGTGATTTAACCTTGGGCTCAAAATTTACTCTAAGGCCCTGACACTTTTAATATGTGATAATATTCATATAAACATAGCACTGCTTCTAATGGGTACCTATGAGACAGACTTGCCAAAATTAAGAGTGTACATTAGGACTCAACTAATATTTGATTCATATGGAAATAGTTTACCACATGTTAGAGGGTCTGGCCAGGGAATATAAACAACAGCATGTGGATGAAGAAGAAGTCAAAGCATTAGGAATAAATTACAAATATGCTACAAGCTGCACAGTTGTAATGGCTATTGCACACCTCGAAGATGCTCCTCACGTGATTTCAAATAATAAATGCATCCATTAAGTGTCTGATTTTGTTAGAGTTCATTAAAGGATTACTGTACATACTGGGAAGCCTAAGGTGAAACCTACACCAGGAGAAAAGTACTCTGCAAGGAAACACTGCATGTTTTACTGTGAGGGTGGTGAGGCCCTGGCACAGATTGTCCAGAGAAGCTATGGATGCCCCATCCCTGGAAGTGTTCAAGGCTGGGTTGGATGGGGCTTGGAGCAACCTGGTCTGGTGGAAAGTATCCTTGTCCATTGCAGGAGGATTGGAACTCGATGATCTTTAAGGCCATTCCCAATCCAAACCAGTCCATGACTCTATGAAGTTACATTAAAACATCACACGGTATTTCAGGTGGAACACTTATCCTTCATTAGCCTAGTTTGAAGTGTCAGTGAATATATTTTTGTAGCACAAAGATCCTTTCACCAATAGGGGACCCATTTCCAAATGTCATCATGCACTGAAATTCTGATAGTTTCAAGTTACAAACTAAGAAAAATCCCAGTGAAGGACTGGATCCTGCACAGCTCTTCCTTTCTTCCCACCGCGCCGTTGGGTGGTTTGTTTTCCTTACACTCCCTCTGCACTCCCTCTCTTTGGGCCTCCACCACCATACGGGCAGTATCACGTCTCTTGGCTCACAGGATGCTATTTCTGGAAACAGCATCTTGCAGAAAGCCTTGGCATGGAAGTTATGATTCATACATTTCATAGGAGCAGAAGTGTTAGTGAATTTGGGCAGGTGGCGGGGTGGCACCGTGAGCACGAGGTGGCATGACAGATGTCAGCAGCCAGGAAAGTATGCTCCAGAGGTGCAAGACATGAAGAGTTACAAGTCCTTGGGGAGCTATATCCACTTACATCAGACTTGGGAAACTGGGCATCATAAGCACACTGACATTCAATGTTTTGCCTGCCATTTTTGCAGCTTATGTCACAAGAAACTGCTGTGTCCCCGCTGTCTTCTGTGTCTGAAACATCTCCCTTCTTGGCTTCTGTCTGCCTCCCAACTCTGCCTTCACCACCTCTCTCACTCCTTCCCACACCACAGCTCAGGCAGGACCAAGACATTACACCACTTCCCCTGCAGCCTTCTCCCTCTCCAGCCTCAGCCATCCCTCCCACTGCCCCTGTCGACTGGAACTTTCTCCTCTCCCTCTCACCAACAGGATCACCTTCTTGAACGCAGCTCCTTCCCCAGCTCTGTTACTTTCTCTCCCTGCAGCTCCAGTCATTTTTAACCAATTTAATGTAAAGGCCTTTAATTAGGTATTCACAGCCCAAACAGCAGCAAGAAATGCTTTGCAACACTGCATGGTCCAAGGCATTTCAATTCTGAAATATTGTCTTACATGATAAACTCCTCAGCAGGCCTTGTATTGCAAATTGTTGAGTTTTGTAATAGATCACAGCTTTCACTAAAGCCAGAGCACAGCACAGCCTCAGAAAGGTGTTGGCCAAAGTCTGCAGCTGTTTTCCAAAGCACCCATCTTCACCTCCCGCTTTGTGCTGCAGACAGGGCTCTCAAACCTCTATTTCAAACCTCTCTCAAAGGACTCTCTTATTCTGAGGAACTAAGCAGGGAGGCTAAACAGGGAACTTTTCTTATATGGTGGGATGAATGGATGTTCCTCTGTGGGCCAGGGGAGGGAAAATAGCTCCTCTGACAGAAACAACCCCCCATCCAAGGCACATGAGTACACAAGGAGAGGAAGGAATAGAAAGGGGAACCTGACAGAAATTCAGTGGCACAAAGAGTAGGTTAATAAACCTACAAGACAAACCTGGCACAGGAGGGAGAGCAGCACCAGCCCTAAAATCCGTGAATTCCTCTCTTAAAATGTGAAACAGCTGTTGTGGACCACATACAGACCTCATATGGACCATTACATCCCACACAAATGAGGGGGCAGTGAAGGATGCTGAGCACCGCTCAGTCCCTCTCTGCCGTGCCAGCAGTCTCACAGCCTGCCCTGGGCACAGTGCGATCAACAGCCCAAGGGTTTCCAGGCCAGGACAGCACAAGCCAGCTGGACCCTGTTCTCTGATGACAACCCACGGATCCTTCCCCTTCACACATACAAGCCCATTCATCTCGCCGTTCCGCGCGGCGCTGGCCGTCTCTCGTGTAAACACTGCGTAGTGTGTGTGGCGCGCTGCGATACTTCAAGGACGTTGGAATGCACTTTATCAGCGCTTTTAAACACTGCAGCTTTATGAGGGGAGTCTGAAAATGTATTTACCATTACAGATTGTGCACAGATGTGCTTTTAATGTAACATCCTGATGTTTTTCTTCTCTTCTCATGACCCCTCGCTGTCCAGGCAAGGGCTCTTGCCTTTCCTCGTGCCACCAAGATGCTCCAGGGATTCTTGCTGGAGCATCAGCCACCAGAAATTTCCCTGACTTGAAGCAGGTCCTTCACATCTTCTCATGATGTTCTTTCACATCTTCTCATGATGTTCTTCTATGAGTGTTGTGAGGTTTGTTTCATGTTGCCTCCTTAACCACCCTCACTTGCCCCACGGATGTTTCCTAACCCACGTCACCAGTATTTACATCTTCCCAAGGAGCTTCCTCCTGTGCACCAACCACGTGTGCAGAGCTGTTGATTGCTCAGTGTGTGGCATAGCAGGTCATGCAGGTTGCCACAAACAGAGAGATGGATTGGGGCTCTTCTGGGCTCCACCCTCAAGGCTGGAAACTTGGGGAAATGTGTTGCTGAAGTCACCATATGCTCCCAGGCAGAGCCTTCAGGATAGCTCTCCTGATATCAGCAGCATGTTTGTCCCCCAGCCTCAGCCCTGCAGTGGTGAGAGGTGAACAATGAGGAATTCACCTTGGCTCTGCTGGCTGTAGTAGGTCAAGGCAAAGAAAGCCTTCCCAACTGAAGGAGCAAAGGGAAAGGCTCCAAAGGACAAGAAAATTTAGAGAAGCAGGAAGGAAGAAGAACCTGCAAGAAGGTCTTCACTTGGGAAAAGCAGGAAGCACTTAAAACTATTTTCTCTAATCTGATCTGCTGCTTTTACAGCTCCATTCACAGAAGCCGTTTCCCAGGTATATTCTCCTGTATCTGTGTCATCTCCCTTTGAAATTTATTATTTATGTAGAACCTCTCAGGAGTTACACCAGATGAGCTGCCAGGCCCAGCAAACAGAAAAACAACGGCAGAAGCCCTGATCCCTCTCTGGTGCCAACTCTTGGTGTCTCACAGAGAGCTGCCCACAGAGAAGTGGTTGTTAACAACCAGGACCTTCTGCAACACACAGAAAGGCATCACCTCATCCAGATGTTGGCACCTTATGCTAAGTCTTAACTATGAGGTTACCCACTTCATATCTGGAGGAGAGCTCACACATATCCCTGTGGGAATTGCAGCTGGTGCCACAAGAGCTCAGCACCAACTTTGGGTGGACAAGGTCGGTCCACTGTGGCCAGTGTAGCTGATCACAAGCAAAACAGCACAAGGCAACAGATGAGACACATAAGGTCATCACATTACAAGAATGTAAAATAAACTCCTCAGGGACTGGCTCAACAGGATCAAGATTTGTTCCTGTGTCAAGATCCACCTGTGCACTATTTAATCCCTGGAGCTGGAGCTGGCTCCTATTTGTGTCAAGTGAAGATTTTCCATTTACTTTAATGGATCTGGAACAGGCCCAAGCAGAGCTGGATAATAAGCAATGGCTTTATTCAACAAGAGAAATAGCCTTCTCCCTGATTCCCTCCTGCTCCTCTGCACCAGCTGTAGGTCAGAATATGCCACTTCTGCTTTGGAGGTGTTTGTTTCAAACCAACCAATCGAAGTAGCATTTTCAGTGGAGGAAGAGATTTTTCCACTGCCAGTGGCAACAGCTTCAGATGAGCAAGGCTGTGCCTGACTCAAACCTTCCAACTCATTTTCTGAAGAACACCATGTTGAATTTTATACCAGTCTTAGTGTCTAAATTGGGAACTTCATACCTCTTGCTTATGTTTTCCTTTAAAAACATTTCTTATCTTGGAGCAGTAACAGGAGCCCAGAAAAACACACAAGTTGAAAAGACAACAGTAACATTTCGTGCCAAGGAAGGATGGTTGTAAGTGAACCTGGCTCTAGTAACCACGGAAACAAAACACGTGTCGTATGAAAATGATTCACACTGTTTTGAAGACTGTTCTGGAAAGCAGTAACTTACTCCCTTGGAGGCAGCACGGCAAAACACCACAACCAGAAAGTCAGGAGAGATGTGTCAGAGCAGGAGTGCAACTTAGAGCCACAGAATCACAGAATGGTTTGAGTTGGAAGGCACTTTAAGGCTCATCTTGTTCCAACCCCCTGCCATGGGCAGGGACACCTTTACTAGACCAGGTTGCTCAGGGCCCCATCCAGCCCGCCTTGAACACTTTCAGGTATGTGTCATCCATGTGTCAAAGATCGAAGCCTGTGAGCTTTGGACAAAAGAAAATATACAAAATATATATTAGAGCATGCCCAGGCCACTTTCTGCAGATTTATCCCACAGCATCCTGTGCCCCAGGATCTGCTCCTCCTTACACTGTGCATGTGTGGGACCTCCTTGGCTCTCCCCACCTCCCAGTACCTACTCACCAAACAAACAAATAAACAAGAACCACAAATACCCTCCCAGCACGCTGTAAAATGCCTGAAACACAGTGATAGCATTTAATCCCCCTGGCAGCACATTACAGCAGCTTTCAAACCCCAAACAGGCTCCACACCACCACCACGGCCTTACTCATGAAATTATTTATCATGGCTTGATTTATAGAGTCTTTTATAAGCTTCATATTGGCTAATAATGGCCTGGAGGTCTTGTGTCCTCGGGCTTGACGGATTCCATGTTTACGAGGCTGGGAGCTTGGCTCCTGGAAGAGATTTGCAGTCTGGAGCCGTGCTGTCTGCCTGGCCCTTTGCAATGAGCACCATTTAGGCAGCAAGAACTGCACTGGCCGAGGGCTGGGCTGAGTGGTGGGTGCCCCTGTCCCACTGGGAGCGGGGTCAGACATGGCTTGTCCCCTCACATCACACCAGAAGTTTTTTTCCCCCGGTCATAAATCAGAGACGTGCTCGCGTCCCACAGTGCCCCAAAATTAAGCGGATGCTGGCAAGGCTTTTTGGTGAAGTATTTTTGAGCTGTGGTGCCTCAGCTCTGGGCAACAGCCACCCCTTTGAAAATTATTGGAAACTTCAGGAGTTTTACAGTTATTATCCACCTCAGGGGGTCGCAGCCCAGGGAGCACCTCTTCTCACCACCTCCCAAGAATGCCTACAGCACGTGATCCTTCCTTCAAATCCCCTGGGAGGGGCAGATAAAGCCAGGCCTAAGAAAAAGCACAGTCTGTTTATCATAGCAGCCAGTTCACAGCAGAGATTAACAGATGGGAAGCACTGCAGAATGAAAATGTTGTAGTTGGATAACAAGCTGGTAGCTTTTTAGTTGATGACCTAAAATATAGGTATGTTTATGACATTAGGGTCGATACACTGGGATTTGGGTCTTATAAAGTAATCCTCATCTACAAATTGCATGCTAGCTGAAAGATTAAAAGTCCAGAGATGCAGGTAAGAGCTTCATTAGGGGGTTCAGAGTGCATGTATTTGCATAAGCCTATATGTAAATGAAAAACAAACACAGTGTGAGAGATGAGAAAGCTTTCCTACAATTGCATTTTTTATTGACCATAACAGGCAAGAGCCATAAGGCAAAAAAGGTAAGAGGTTTTGTTTTGGAAAATGACTAGCAGCTTAGGAGAGATGTAACTGGGAGGCACCAATTAAGCACTCAATGTATTAAAAGACCCTCCTGCTCCCAGCTCAATCTTAAAAAAAAAAAGGAAAATAAGGGAAAAGGCACCCACAAGTGGCATTATTTTTTTTCACTCACTTTTCAATCTATTCTTTTTGGTTTGGTTTAGTTTGTTCTGTTTTTTATGGTGAGTTTTCTCTAGGTACCAATGAGAAGAGACCAAATTCTGCCCCTCATTTCAGCATCAATAAAATTCTGCAATGGGGAATGGGCAGCCACAAATGCCCAGGGCAGCCACTACCTGAACATAGGGAAGGAAGCAGTGACCAGAGCTGCTGGGCTTGGCCCAAGGAGCAGCAACAGTCACTGCATTAAACAGTATGAGGAAAGCAGATGCAAAAAAAGGGCTTGTTTTGACACAAGTGTGGGCAACCAAGCTCAGCCACGGCTCAAGAACCACTAAAGTCTGCTGATCTGTCCAAAGTCTGCACTGGTAGCCCAGTACATCCATTTCAGCCTCAAAAGGGGAGGCTGTTTCTGGTGTCTGCTCTGCAAGAGTTTCACACCACAGGGAGAAAAACAGCCCACAACACGGGTATGTCTCATGGACAGGTCCCTGAGTTTCATGGCTCTTTTATCCTGCCAGAGCAGGAGGTGGGTGTGCAAGTGCACCGTCCCCAGCTGGCTGGGCTGATGCCAGCACGGAGTAAAAGGGGTTTGTTTGGGTTACCTGCCTACGTGAGACACAACCCTCATTTTTGCCACCTGCCCGACACCGGTTGCCAAACAAATCACGGACACAAGGCACTCGTGGGGCTTTGCAGTCCCACCCCCACTTTTGTTACCAGCCACAGCATTTCTTAGTAATCTCAGGAACCAGATGGCCCCAACGTGAAGCCAGAGCACGGCAACCTCTGTTCTTTCCATTTTCTAAACTTTCCCTTCAATCTATTATTCATACAGGTCATTCTCTTGCAAGGTTAAATGAAAACCGCAGCATGTTTCGTACCTGCCAGATAAAATTAGAGCTTTCATTGCACAGCGTTCAGACACCCTTCCCTTTCTCCACGGGAAGTCACGAAATTATCACCAAGCTGCTTAAGCGTGACAGCAGAGAGGATTTGGAAGTGACATTTAGGAGCAGGAGAGCAAGATATATTTACTGGAAGCTCATTCAAACGAGAAAAAGTAAGATGGTTTAAGTTGCTGAGTAAAAAAGTGTTGGTTTAACAGTGTAGTCAGCAGGTGAGGTGACATTTTCTAGGAGACCGGAAAGTGCTTTGGGCCAACATTGTGTGGCACACAAGAGAAGACTGAGTCCAGATTTAGGGACTTTGGAAATACTAGTTGACTCCAATGTCTTCCCTCTTGTTTGACAGCCAGAGGGCATTGAAGACCAAACTTTTATAAAGCTGGAAAATCTGGGGCACGCAAAACACAATCCATCAGGTGAAAGAGCTCTTCATTTTACAGACTTTTTGAGTGCACAGCAGTTTCTCCAATCACACAGCTCTGCTTCAAAACCAGTTTCTCTGTAATATCGTCGTTCTACCTTCTGCTTTCTGGGCAGCTCCCTCAACTCCCTCCTTTGCCTGAAGACCCTGAGAGAGAAGCTCTTGGCCACCTTGCCTTTGTCCACCTCTTCGGTGTGAACTTTAAGTACTGAAGTTTTTTTCTTCCAGAGCTCACAATTTTGTGGAGGTCTAAGAAGCTGAAACAGGTAATTTGCTATTTATTGGCAAAAATGAGAAAGGAAACTGGAGTTGACGCTCCCAGAATTCCCAGAGCTGGAGTTTGCTAAAGGCACTGCCAGGTCCCTCCATCAGTGATACTCTGTCAACACAGCACAAACAGCTATTTGCACACAGGCCATGTAATAACGAGTCTCATGAAGAATTTAATTAGAGTCCTTAAACTAATGGCTGGAAATAGCTAAGTGGGAGATGATCAAGATAAAGTGATGTATTATTTGTTTTCCTGAGGAGACTGCTCTGTTCCTTCTTCTGATAACAGCCTTTGTGGGCTGGAATTAGTGCAGCATGCAAGCCCACCAAAAGAGGATATCCCTGTTGCTTCCAAACAAGCTGAATTTTAAAAGGTGAATCCAAGACCTGAAGCTCAGGCCAATGTAGACAGAAGAGCCCTGTTCAAATATTTAGGGCATGACAACAATATGTTGGGGTTTTTGCCTCATATTGTCTGCCTAGAGCCTGGAAACATACCTGGAAGCCAGCAAGAATTAGAACTTAGAGTCCTTTTCTTTTTTTTTTTTTTTTGCCAGCTTTCCAGGAAACATCTACTTTTGATTTCACAGTTTTAAGCTCAATCTGTTGTCAGTGTACAGTTCACTATAAAATGAGGATAAGAGGTTCCTATGCTATTATAAAAATATTTTGTGGTACAAGAGGAGTGGAAGACAGATCTTTTAGTAGATACAAACACTTCAAAAGCTGAATAATCTTTTTAAAGAGCCTGACTCCATCCCGGTGTCCTATTTTCCTGTGATGGGAGTAGAATTTGATCTCTGAGCTCTGTTGCACCAGTCCAAGGACTTCTCAGAGGGGAGGGAAAGGCAGCAGTGGGCTCAGTGGCTGTAGCCTGGTCCTTCTCCCAGTTACACCAGCACCAAGAATGCTGGAATGAACATTTCTTTTACCAACAACAGGGCAGGAAATACCACCATGGGAACAAATTCCAGCCGTGCCATGACACTTACAAAACACTCAATATGTAAGTGAAAGTCAGAGGCTGAGTATTTCCTTTTGTCTGAGAAAGGGGGAGGATGGCAGCCCCTGCAAGCCTCACCTCCTTCAGCCACCACTTGCATCTTCAGTTATCTACTGGGAGACATTTCGAGTCAAATCTGTCCTCTGAGATCACACAGCAAGGAGACCTGCCCTGGCACCAGAGATTGCAGCCAGGGTAAGGGACACGGGCACAACTGTGAACTAACAGCTATGGTTTTTCACCTTGACAACCTGGGCTTCCTCCCACACCACACAGACCACAGGCTGTGGAAAGAAGTGCAAAAATCCACCTTGGTCACCGTTTTGTCCTGCCAGTTGTAGGTAAGGTGACTGGCTGAGAGCTGAGCCTGTGTTCCTCTAGCTGCAAAGTAGAGATGGTGATGCCTCTGAGTGCATTTTAGCCACAACAGAGACACCAGACATTTCCTACAGTCTTGCCTTGCAAATGGCTCACAGACTGGCTTGCAACCCCTACTGTCAAGCTGTTCTTCAAGTACCAACTCCCAACAGTGCTTCTGGGATCCTCGTTTGTGGGACAGAAAGAGAACTCATTTCTTGCTGGGCTCCCTGCTGTGAGCTGGGATTTATCCAGAGTGCATTTACACCACCACCATGTCCCAGGGCATGTTGAGCCTTGACCCTGAAGTGAGATGAGCAGTGAACTCCCTGCCATGGCTCCTGAACTGGCTGGGGAAGAGCCAGGTGAGACAAGCCCTGCCCAGACCACGCGTGGTAGAACTTGACCCTTGGACCACAATGGGAGATAGCACAAGGCTTGTTTTGCTCCCTGGAGCAATGATGTTGGAGCTCCTCTTTCTTTTCCATCTCAGCCCTTCACATGCTGGTGCCTGGAGCACAGGCAGAAGCCCCTGCACCATGGTCTCGTGATGCCTCAGCACAGAGAAGGAAGCAAACACCAGCTAAACACAGAAATGGATTTCAGACACAATTTCATTGTGGAGATTAAGAGCTAAGAGCAAATCAAGGGGCTGCTGGATGAGACGTTACCACGCAACAGCAGCTCACATGCTCTTGGTCCCCCACTGATAGAAGTGAAGTGAGGCGAATTACTCTTCTGTCACAAGCTAAAGATATCACACTGAGCCTTACTGGAGTTCACCTTTCTGAGAAGAAGAGGGGTTTTTAGTAGCCTCTCCAAGAATAAATTGTCAGGTAAAGCAATAAACCTGAAATGGCAGCTAGAATTCAAACACAGTTCTGATTAAAAGATATGTGTTTCGAAGAATGAAGGCAATTAACCATTTGACCCAGCCACCGAGGAAAGATGTGAATCTCTTGAGTGAAGTGAATATTTTTTTTTTCTGGTGTTGGGCAATGGCCAAATACTGATTCCCAGTGTGAGCCCAGTGACTTTCACAGTCCCCACCGGGCCAATATTTAAACAAAGAATCCCTTTGTCTCTTACACAAAATAAAGAGGTGACGCTTGTCCTGGAAGGCCACTTTGCACCCCAGCAACTAGGGGAAGCACAAAATGATAGAACAATTGATTTTGGAGGGGACTGCTGGAGGTATCTGTTCCAAGTCCTGCTCAGGGTAAAGCCAGCTTAGAGCAGGCTGCTCAGGGCATTTTCTAGTTGAATTTTTAATATTCCCAAGGACTGAAATTCTTGCCTGTGCTGATGTTTGATCACCCTCACGGGTGAAAAAAATTTTCCTAATACCAAATCAGAATTTTCTTCGTTGAAACTTGTGTCCAGAGGAGGCAACTTGGAAGCCTGAAGTTCACTGCTGGGGATCAGCTCAGCTCTGAGGAGCATCGGCACAGCCCCAGTCAGGTTTGTGCTCCGGTGTGGGGTGAGAGAAGGGTCTTGCAAGACCACGCCAGGACCCCTCTCGAGTCTCCCCCGAGGCTCCCCGGCCCTTTCTGCTGATCGTAGCAAGCTGTTGTGTGGTCTGTGCAGGGAGGTTGCAGTCTGCCAACACTTTGCTCTTTTCAGCTGGTTTAATTATTCTCTCATAATAAGTCTTCCCCTTTTTTCTATGAAGAACAGATGATCAACATGGATTGCATGGTGTTTCAAAAGCTGCTGTGCATGTCCAGGGAGAGCTTTCCAGCCACCTTCCCCCACCTCCTCCCCAGATCCACGGGGGCTGAGCTCGCTGGGCTGACTCTGGAGTCCCAACTTCAGCAGTGACAGTGCTGCCAATACTGATACTGAGCTAAATGCTTTCCATGTTGGGGCACGAGTAACAATAGTCAATATTTTGGTGAGGCTGAATTACAGGCAGCAGTCGCAACAGCTGCCTTCAGTTTTGGCTCCAACACCCTGCTCCCCAGTGAGGTACAACACACCATTTGATGAATTCCACACTCTGTTCTTCAGTTACAGTTTATTAAAAGATGGATTAAAACACTGGCACAACAGTGGCCACAGGAATATTTTTCCAGCAACATCATCCCAGAAGGCTCTGGAGACGCAGAATTGTGTCTAAATTGGGACACCATTCATACACAGTTTGAGCTGGTGTTCAGAAAGACAATGCTCACTGTTAAAGGAGTATTTTGTTACCAAAAAAAAATAGATCTCCTTCCACTGTAGGCTCAGTATTGACATACACTGTTACAGATATGGTAAAGTCTGAGAAGCACCTTTTGAACTTTGAAATCAAAGGATAGAGACCATTAAGACTGGGAGAACATTGAAAAGAGCTGGTAGACAACCTGTGTGAGCAGCAAGACCTGTACTGAGTCCAAGTTACTCTTCCCATCGTGCTGCCTGGATGCAGAATTTAGCGCAAGCTGTGCCCGAGTTGAGTGGCCCTTTCAGGAGCCACATTACCTGTCCCACATGTATGAATCCTGTACTCCATTTTACAGCCCTCCAGTTCATGGCTTTTACAGAAAACGTGAGACTCTGTTACTGTGATCCTGGCTTTAACATCATGGAAAAATCATCATGAGTAATTGAGTTAGTGGCATGCAATGCCATGACAAGTTATAATTGAGGAGGAGACAGGGAAATGGTGGGAGCTGAAGTCAACAGAAGCCAAGAGGCAGCAACAAACTCTAATTTGAGCTGAAATTCTCCCTGTTCACCCTTTCACTTTTCCTGCTGAGCATGCAAAACTGTTCAGGAGATCTTAGCCAAACCACTTGGTGCGAATGAAGAGACAGGGCAGAGACTGAGCTTTCAGAGCTGTGGATTTGATCTCTGCTGCACTGAGGAAGCCCAAGTTCAGCTGTTTACTTATGTACCAAGCCAGTAATCTGGCCACTGTTAAAGAAGTAAGGGCACTCATTCCTTCTCAGCTCAATATTTCCCTGCAGCTGAGGTGCTCCATCCTTTGGACCACTGCAAGAGAGGGATGGGAAGCGCATTCCTGCACATCAACTTCTACTTTTTATAAGGCACCCACACATCTCCAGTGCTGTTCAGTCAGGGTCAGAGACCGAGGGGTTAAACTTTAATCCAAATATATGCCAGATTCAAATTGACTGGCCAGGGTGAAAAGGAACTTGAGCTTCTGCATGAATTAAAATACTCCCTGTGCAGCTTATCCACCACTGCTGCCCCGAGCCGGCCATTGTCCTGTGGCCAGACCTCCTGGAGAACATTTGCTGTTTCTCTTTTTTTTTCCATTCCTTGGTACAACTCCCAGCTTCACCCTGAGGAAAAGAAAAAGAGCCTGAAAAGAACATTTCATGGAATTACGCTGAAATGTTTCAAAGCTGTGGGGCTGCCACTCGCTGGCAGGCAGCAGCCGCGTGCCGTGGTTGGCCACAGAAGCTGTGGGCATTAATGAGGTGACAGTGGCAGTGAGAGGGTTTGCAAAGCACTGGACATGCTGCAGGGATGGGCAGGGAAAAGGCATCCCAGGCAGACTTCTTTTAGATGTTCTTTTTCAGGACTTACAAATTTATACACAACCCCCCATGGGAGACCCTTCACCAACCCACCCGCTCCACCACCAAGCAAGGAGTTAAGGCATCACTCTGGCTCCTCCTGCTCTCCCCACTTGTACTTTCCATTTTCATCACTAACATACACACACATGTGCTAAACACCCTGTTCTTGAGGGAGCTGGAGTGGATTTTCCAAAGCCTGTCCTCACATCAGAGCACATCAGAAACCACTGGCAGATGTGTGGGGGAGTGGGAGGGAAGGGAAAACTATTTTGAATTTTGTCTGCCTTTGTGCTTTTGTATTTGCTGTAAGGGTGTGCAAGCTGAGTTCAGTCCCATTGACATGCTCCTTCTTAACACGAGATGAGAAATATTTTATTTATTTTCAACTGCACTTGGTTCCACATGGGCTCCCAACCCAGCTATAGCAAATCCTGCTCCTTCATTTCTTTGGAAACCAGCTTGCACACAAGGGATCTTTATTCTGAAGCTGTGCCTGTTGTGTCCCAAAGCGGGATTGACAAAGCATGCTATCTTCAGAAGTGAGTAAATATTTTCTCAGAATGGGTACCACGGGAGACCTTCCCACACTCCCTCCCCAAACTAGACAGATGTGCATACAGCTGCTTCAATAGCTCAGTACCAACCTTCGGAAAAGGCAGATTTTTGAGAGCTGCTGTTGAATGCTGAAGACAAGCCAGCTTGAACACAGCAAAGAGATAAGTGAAGGGTAACAGCACTAACTTCCACAGGACTGATCCCATCCGATGTATCTACCTCAGCTCTGCTAACCCTGCTCCTGCCCGCAGGCCAGTCTACCAGCAGGATCCCTTTGCTGAAATCAAAGTCTGCTGGAGCCCAGGCCCCTTCCCTGTGAGCAGCACGAGGGCACGGACACCCCTCCCACCTGGAACAGCTCCTCTTTCCTCCAAATGCACCCAGCCCAGACCTCCAGATGTGTCGAGCAGAGCTCACTCATATGGGCTTCCTGTGATGGGAACAAGGGCTTTTCATTACTGTACAAGGAGAGAAGTAATTTGCTTTGCTTGCAGCTTCAGCTAAATCAGGCCACACATGCAGAAGTTCAGGGTTTACATTAGCACAACTCCACTGGCTTTTGCCAGACCATAACAGATGTCCCCCATGTCTGTGGCAGGTTGAGTGCAAGTCAAGCCCCAAAACAGCACAGATCTTTAGCAGTCAGAAGACAAAAGTTAATTCTTCCAGTCCATTTACCATATGTTCTATTTTGGTGTGTTGCACCCTGCAGTAGAGGGGGAAAAAAAAAAATCTTACATGCTGACATAGGCAATCATTATAAATATTTCAAGTCTGTCAGTCAACCCTCTTTCATCTCACCACTTAAGGGAGCCTTCATCTGCACAGGGGACCTCACTCAGAGCCCAATGTGAGTGTGAGACTGACAGTGAGAAAACACCTGCAAGTGTTCACACCTTAATGCAACCTCCTGGAAAATGGGACATTTGCTGTGTAAAAGTGCAATCTCTGAGAATTTTCACAGAATTTCCAAAGAGGGGGAAGCTCCAGGAAAGTGCAATTCCAACCCACAATATACAAGATGGTATTTTGTCCCAGGTGCAGGCTATAGTTGCTATTGCTCTGTCTGCATGTTCTTCACATCACAGATGTATATAGTTGCCCAGACAAGCTGTGGATGGAAGTGTTCAAGGCCAGGATGGGGCTTGGAGCAACCTGGTCTAGTGGAAGGTGTCACTGCTCATGGCAGGGAGGTTGGAACCAGATTATCTTCGAGGTCCCTTCCAAGCAAAGCCATTCTATGATTGCCTGATAGCACTGGAGAACAGACACTTGGTTTCCAGAGGAAGACGTCCCACCACAGTGTTTGATTGTCCCTATACAGGCATGGTGGTATCTCTTTAATTTGAAGGTTTTAGAGGGGTGTTTCTCCATTCCAGTTTCCCCTAATTTACCCACACGGGAGACCTGACCTCTGCAGGAATTTGCTTTCATATCAGAAAACCCATTAAGGCATTCCAGCCTTTCAAAAGCCATCTCTGCCCTTGTATCTGCAGCTCACAGCACTGACTGCACTGTAAAGGGATGCAGCAGGAAAATGAAACTGTGACACTCACATCAAGGAAAGGTGAAGTCCCCAGAAACACAGACATCCAAAATCAATAGCAGCAGACCCATTTTATGTGCAGAAGATTTCCTGCAGGCAGGCAACAAGGGAAAGATGGACGTTTCATTTCCTAGATCCATTCATCCCCAGTCTTAAGCCTCAGCTTCACAAATCACTGCAGTGGAGCAGAGCCCAGAAGCATCCCTTGAGCTGGCAGCAATAACGGGAACGATGCATCCCTTTACATTGACCTAAATCTCAGATCCTCACAGCTCCTGCTCACTGCACACCAGGGGAACATGCATGGGCACCTGCCAGAGCTCAGCTGTGGCTTAGGAAACTACATGTTTTCTCCACGGGCCACTCACAGGCACAGGGTTTTTAAATGTACTCACAATTCAGGAGAGCTGTGCAAAGCCAGAGGACACAGCCATGATCCAGCAGGTGCTGTCACCAGTGTCCTTCCTCCTACTCAAACAGCTGCTGCAGAGAAAAGCTTAGAAATTAAAGATTAGCTGGATACCAAGTGATTAATAAACAGCTCACCTAATAAAGAAGATTATTCCTCACTTAACAGCTGTTATCTTACCCCCAGAAAGCTCTGGTGATTTATATCTTGTGTATCACTAAGTCAAATAAGTCCTTTCTCTCGCATTTAACTGTTTCTATTTTAACCCTTCTTGGCACTGACCTCCATGATAGTGTCTGGCACGATGGAACAGATATTCCCCCTACATCTGCAGTGATGCCAAGCTCACTGAGGCAAGGGTAGGATTGCTGTGTGAGGCCAGGAGAGGTGCTGCACACCACCCAGCGGACACACATCACTGTGAATGACCTACAGTCCTTCTTCACCAGCTCCTCTCTCCCATCTCCTTCTCCTGACCCCACCACAGCTCGCTTCCACTTTCTAGCAGCAAGAAAACCTCAGCCCCCAGCAAGACAGCAGGCATTTCCCTGGCATTACCAACTGTGATTTTCTCCATCAGCGTTTCTGACCACTCACAGTCCCACATCTGTAACACTCCCACCACCAAACCCCTCCTTCCAAGTGCAAGAGACACCCCTGAGCTCTTCGCAGCAGACTGGTCTTCAGCTGCAGTCCCATGCAGGCAGCCCCAAGCCTGCCAAGGACTGGGCCCAGCATAAAGTCTGATGATCACATTTCAAACACACCTCACAAGGCCAGGAAATGCCCTCACTCCTCTGAGACATCTACCTATTAGTGGAGCAGCAACCATCATCCTGGGGGAAGAGCTTCTCCTCATTCAGGGGTGTTGTACCTTTCCTAAAAAGGGTCATTCTCACCAAACAGGAGGTGGCACACAAAAAAATGGGAAATGGTGAAGTGTTTTCACTGGCAGTAGAAGAGGATTTAAGTGAGCAGGAGCCCTCCACTGTGCCTGCCCGAGCACAGAGGGCCACACTGATTGCAGTCCCAGCAATGAGGGACCCGGGCTGTAATGAGCATCCTTGAGTGAGATAAGGTAAATCCATGCCACAGTCTTCCATCTGAATAGCTGTAAAGACAATCAGGGCTGGATTTCAGCCAAGGCTGCTCTCAGCTGACAATGACTTACAGTTAGACATGAGGCATGGTTTTGTTTTAAATGGTGGGACTGCATCCCCAGGGCTGCAGGGGATTTTCCATCAGTGTAATTCTCTAAACCCAGATTGGATGTCATACGAGATAATAGAAACGATGCTGGAATAGTCAATCACTTTTTGGCTGTATAAACCACTGCCTCAGATACTAAAGGCTCATGCAAAGGACTCTCATGGGATAAGAGCAGAGCCTTGTGTTTTAAGAGTACCTTTGTAGTCCTCATAACTAAACACCAGAAGAGCCTAGATAGCAAGTGGTATAATACGTCAACCCTCTGGCTTGCCAAACATTTTTGGCTGTGGCTCACTCTCTGTTCAGTCCTAACACTGCCACCGTGGCTTTGGGCTCACCTGGGAGTTGCTCTCCAACCCAGTGGGACTCTGCAGAAAGTCATGCAGAAAGAAGAGGGCTTTTCACATCCTGATCAACAGATCCCATGTCCCCTTCTTGAGGGACCTTGTGCTGTTTGCAGGAGGAGAAAGGAGCCCCCACTACTGTGGGTAAGGGACAGGGCAGCACCATTAATAGGTCACAGAGATGGACCAGATGCTGTGTCCCAAAGCTGCAGGTTAGGGTTTATATCAAGGGGAGAGGAGGGAGGGAGGAACAGGGTAATTCATATAGCCTCACTTGGTCCGAAGCGTTTGCATTTGACTCCAGCAAGTTATTAATTTTGGCTTGCAATCACAAACGAGTCTAATAAAACAAACAAACAAGCAAAAAACAACAAACAAATAATTGCCTGTTTGCTTCTGCAAATCCCCCTCTGGAAACACGCACACAAGAAGTTACCCCAGTCACCAGCATCTTCTGCTCCAGCCACCGATCCCCTCAACCTTGCAAATCTCCCAGCATCTCCTCACACCAGGGCTGTGTTCCAGCCAGGAGCTCACCAGTTCCCAGGACGTGCAGCCCCTCCTGCGCCACCACTGGCATTTCAAACGGGGACTTAGACGTGCCAGGGAAGGTGCTGAGGGTGTCCTGGAGACAGAGCACGTCCTCATCTCTCCTTCCTCCAGGGTCAGCAAGCACCAAAGCCAGCAATGCTGGAGGATGCTGAGGCCCCAGCTTGGCCCCAGTCCCAGCTGAAGACACGACATAGCGAGCACATATCTATCTAGAAGAGGTCAGTCAAGTGCCTCCCACTTAATATTTAAAAGCTGTTTCTCTTTCCAGCCCAGGGTCTCTGGGGTCCTCATGGCTCACAGCACAACAGAACCACATTCACATCTTTTTAGATGTGTATAAATGTTAAAAATAACCCTCCAGGTTTCTCTCAAACCGGGATGAGATCAAGCCTCTGAATAGCCCATTGCAACTATGTGTCAATTTGCAGTGACCCTTTGGGAAGAAGGGAAGGGCAGGGGGAAGAGGGAAAGGTAATATATAACGGAAAAAGTGATGAAACCAGCCATCCCCCTCCTAACCACTTGGTGCATTGCTGCAAGATCTCCTCTTGAACTGAAGAGCTGAGTAACAGGAACAGATCCATAAAAGACTCAAGGAAATTCCCATCATTGCTGAGCAAGGGAGGCTGGTCAGAAGAGGCAGAGTGTTACCAGGATATGCAGCTCAAGAGACGGGATGTGACTGATAAAAAAGTGGTACTCAGGCAGCCTGCTCTGGGTCTGGGTGGCAGCTGGGGCTCTTGGCTTTGCACACACCCCAGGGGACAGAATTAGGTGACAGTCAGTCAGGCAGACCCACCTGCAAGGTTACTGAACCTGTATTTTTAGGAGTCACATTTTGGTGTATTGTCTGGATAACTGAGAAAGGGAATAGCTGTTGCCCCCTCCTGCTACAAAGTTGAAGGGGGTTCAAGAACTGGGTTTTCTGGTTGGGCTGTGATAGATTTTTGAGAGAAGCTCATCTTTCACTGTTACCATACCACTGTTTGTTCAATAAATCTCATTGCCAGCTGGATCAGGCTTTAAGATACTGGACAAAAGCCTGGATGCATTTCTGTGTTGGAAGCCTGACTCCAGGGTGATGAGAACAGGGAGAAAGGACAGGGCCATGCTGAAAGGACAGATGCAAGCAAAGGGAAGAGCCAAGAGGGTACATTTCTGGGTATTGCCTCGTGCTTATATCAGCACAGCTCGCCCCAGAGCCCCTTCACGACATCACACTGCAAGTCCCACCGGGTCAGCACGTGGCTGGTGGCCCAGGACCACATGCAGGGGCACAGCAGCAGCAGTGGAGGTCTGTCAGCATGATGGATCGAGAGAGGCAGGAGCGTCGACCGCAGCCGAGTTCGTGCGTGCGACAGAAATTCTCAGAGCAGGGGCCAGTGTGAGACTGTCCAAGCGTCTCAGAAGGTGGCCCTGGAGAAATAACCCCAAGGACCCACTGGGCTGTGCAGACATTGAGTATTTGTTTAATTGGGATGTATTTCGCTTGCTCGCCAAGAGAAAGCTTAGAGGGTGTTTTCTTTTTATTGGCTGGGAAGATGAGAATTTGTGGAGGACTCAAAAAGAGAAAGGAAGTTTTGTGGTTTGGTTTTATTAGGGCTTTTTTTTTTTTTTTCCCCTTAGAATTTATTTTTCTTTGGTTTTGGTGAGATAAATCTCACCCTTGCCTCTAGACAGATGGAGCGGGAGCAAAGGACAACAGACATGGGGGGAAAAGTAACTCATCTCGTGACAGGGGCAGGTCAGGCCTGCACTTCTCAGAAAAACAAAAATGCCCATTGGTCCTCTAGACCAGAAAGAAACAATCCTCTTCTCCCCACCACCGAGTCCCTCCTCAGCAAACCCTCCCGCCAAAATGTGACAGCTTGGAGAGAGGCCAGTCATTGCCTCATCAGAATTCAACAGCACCACTGCAGCACGGGGGGATGGAGGCTGCGAGCTGGGAGAAGGCACAGCACAGCTCTGCCTTACACGTGCCCTCTGGAGCCCTGGCCCACCCCCTCCCTGGCAAGACCACACAGACCACAGATGGCCCAGAGGGCATGGGGACGTGGGTGACACGTGGCTCTGGCTCTGCACGCCAGCCCCTGCCAGCTGCAGCATTCGGGGCTTGGGAAAGGGAAGGGCGAGGATGGATGCAGAGATCAGCTGAACTGTCTGAATCCTCCCCGCAAATGTGAGGTCAATGGCTTGACCCTCAGAGTTCTTCTTCCCTTCCCAGATCTGACTCAATGTCTGCCCCTCTTCCTCACTTCTGCACTGGGTGGGAGACCAGGAGAAAGCAGAAGAAAGGACAGAGGGGAAGGATTGCCTGTACCAAAAATATTTGCTCACTGACACGGGGACACACACAAACAGACAGATGCAGGATCTGTGCAGCTTTAACCCAAGTTCTTTTGTCCAAGGGACTCCTTGTGGTATCCTGCTGATGGGGCCAAGCACTTGCAGTTCTGCAGTGCCTTGTGCAGTGGAGGGACTGGTTGGGACACTGTTCTGTCACTTCTCATGCTTGTACAGGTGTAAAAGCATGAACAGAGCTGTAGCTGGTTTCTGTATGGCAAGTTTACAGAAACAGCTAGAGCCAGTCACCTCTCTACTGGCACCTGAAATTAGCTCAGTTGCTTAGACCATGGTGCTAATAACACCAAGGTTTTGGGTTTGATCCCTCTGTGGGCCATTCACTTAAGAGTTGGACTCAGTGATCCTTGTGTGTCCCTTCTAACTCAGAATATTCTGTGAGTCTGAAGATCCTCTTTGTCCTCCAGACTCTCAGCAGCAAAATGGGCAGATGAGACCTTCCAACTCAGCACATTTCTATGGGCTAGTGACGACCTGTGAGAGCTCTGATGCATCCCTGCAGCACCCACTTTTCCAAGCATCCTCCTGTGCTAGGGACCGTGGTTTCAAGGTCAGAGAAGGTCAGGTGCATCAAGCCCTGTGCAATCAGTTAAAAATTTTCCCTATCTTGCTCTCTCACACTCCTGGATCCCAGAGCTCCAACAGTGCCTCTGTACCCACTTCTGTCTCAAGGATGGACCAGACTGTCTGGGTGCTAAGCTCTTCATCTCCTTTGGTTTGTGCTTCATCCTGCACCTCTTCTTTCCTCTTCAGCTGCCATCCCTCTCATCTTGCATCTGATCTTCAGCCACAAAGATTTCCAGAGTCCCTGTCCTCCACCTTCCAGATTTGCTTCAGTCCATCTCCCAAACCAGTTTTCCAGCTTCATCCTCCCCATCACTTTGAAACAGCCAGCTGTGCCCTTCCTCCCTTGGCCTCATGACTTGTATCTCTCCTTTTTTTACCCCCAACTTCTCAGTCACTCCCTGTGCCCCCCAGAGTTGTGCTGTGAGCAGTGCCAGCTCCCTTCTGAGACTGCCCCTTACCAAGATGCCTACAAAAAGCCATGAATAAGGCTAGTCATGTGCTAAGACCTCTGGCTGTTCAATACTTTCTCATTATTTCATCGCACTCCTCACTCTGCCTGTCATCGTCTGAGGGCTCTTGTCTTGAGCTGTGATGGGGCTGCTTTCTGGCACACAAATATCCTTTCATTTGGAGCAGCCCGTGACGGGGCCTCTTCAGCATGAGAAGAACTGTATATAAATAGCACACAATGCACCTCACCCTGTGATCACTGCAGGGACACAATTAATGAACAAGCCCATGGTACATAAAGGTGCATTCAGGCTGTGAACATCACGAGCATTTCAAAAAATATGTTGTTCTGTGTTATCTCAGCACCAGAGACATGACTGGTGAAATTTGCTTTCTCAGGCTCTTTCCAGCAGCGATGTCTGTGGCCTTCCAAACCTCCATTAGTCTGTTATGAAGCCCTTGGTTGCTATTACACAGGAAAATTATTATTCAGCAATGTGGTCAGCAGAAATTTTTAGGGTTGTGGACCAGTGAAAGTTGATTCAAAGAATCAGATGCAGAAAAAAAGATCTTAGATGCACCAACTCTTCCTCTCTCCAGTGATAGCCCATCTGTTTTCCCTACCCTGTGTCCTTCTACAAGAGGAGGCAGAATAGACCTTCTTGCCTAAAACAGCTGAACCACCATACAGGAGGCTTATCAGAGTCAGGATCAGCACAAGCCCAAATAACTGCACATTGAAAAATATTTAACATTTTATTGTAGGGAGAGGGGTCAGCCTCCCATTGCTTGATGAACCCTCAAGTACATCCTGCCAGAAGCTGTAGAACTAATTACAACCCCACGCCTACCCCACGGGACCTCATTCCTTTTCCCAGAAATGGGGGAGAGGTCCCTGCTCATACCAGTCTCCCTGTGTAGGAACTGGGCTTGGTTTGTTTTTAAGTTCTACATATACACAAACAAAGAGCTAAGACCTGGGAGTCCATCTGAAAAAAATAAGTTGGAAAATACTCAGTGCGCATAAACTCCATTAAAATTTCAGTAAATGTTTGTTCTACCTCTTTGTTAGCCTCTTTCCAGTTTTGTTTTAAATGGAATTCCTCCCGATTTTAAAATCATGTTCTCCAGGACAAAATGAAGGAGAGGGGAGCTGAAGTGACATGGGTTTAAGTGGTGCCTTAGGAGCATGTTACTTATCAGGTGCTGGAGACATGAAATAGGTTTTGGATAAAAAAGTTTTGAGACTTGGGGAGGAATCTGTGAACCCCTTCTGAGGGATCTGAAACATATTGCTTAGGAAAGCAGCAAGTGATGTGGGTGAGGTTCCTTCAGGGGTCCTCACCTTGACAAAAATGTGGCAAGTTTCTACAGAATGATAATTGATGTCCTTTCCAACCCCAAAGACCTCTCAGGGCCCCTCAAGTGCTCTCTCCTGGCGTTGTGCCATGACATAAGCACGCATATCTCAGTGCACACACTCTCCTCTGTGGAGTTTCTGCCACTCTGCCATACAAATACCTAAACAGCAAGTTACACTGTGCAGGGAACCACATGGATCAGCATTGCAGGTGGCAGAAAATGCAGAGCCCAGATGAGCAATTACCCCAGTTCCTGTGGGCTGGCTCAGTGACTGTGACCCCAGTGCCTCAACACAAGGGGTCTGACCGTCAAACAGGGCAGATCCTACTGCCCTGAAGGGCAAGCAGAGGCAGTAGTGGGGATTGCAGGATGGCAGACAAAACACAGCCTCAGTCAAAGATTGACTGTCCTCTCTGAGAACAAGTTAAGGCTGCTCCCCTTCTTAGATGCCATTTGTGGACGGCAGTCAGAGACCATGGTTCCTCACACTGGGACCAGCCCCAGGCCAGGTGGTGCTCCAGGGAGGATCCCTCCTGCAGACCAGTGAGTTCAACACAGTCATGGCCTCTTCATCACCACCCCCAAAATGCTCACCATGCAACCTGCAGAGCAGAAGGGGTCCTTAAGGGGAGAGGGGATCTTCTGTGAGCCCCAGCGTGCATTCCTGGCTGATGGAGAGCAGGAAGCAGTGATCCCATATCACAGAAGACTCCCAATGTTGCTCTTTTTTTCTCTGTTATGCTCAGTGCAAAGATTAGAGCTCCTAGGATTCCAGGTGGGGATCAGCACAGTGCTGTTCAGTATAACCACTCTTCAATACCATCTCCCTGAAAAACACTGGCACACTGCATCAGCACACAGGGATTTATTTGTATGAGATGACTGAGTCCGAGCCCAGCACACAGGAGGAATTTTTAATGGTATTGTTCTGCCTCAAGAGCTTGAGATTGAATTTCTACCCCTCTGTTTCTCTAAATGTTGCTCGTGCTCAGAGAGCCTTTTCCTGTATGCATTATGCACCTTTGCAGCCTACAGTGGCTGCAAGCAGAGCTTTTCCAAGTCCGTGCTCTGGGAACTGGAAATTATTTACCATTGACCATAATGGTTATTTCACACCCACTCCAGAAGCTCAGACAGAAGCTATTGATAAAATATTCTTTATGCTCTACAGACAGCTTTTTTTTTGGTGGCCCAGCTGTGAGAACATTTGCAAATGCTATACATTGCATGCCTATTAGAAATGTGTGTATTTGCTGAATTTTCAAAGAGGAGGCTTAATGAAGTGAGTGTTACATGGAGAAATGCCAATGTGACACAATTACTGCGCCGTTATTTAAGATTTTGAGCACATCAGGTTTAAAGCACTGTTCATCCAAGCATATCAAGGTGATGAAATCCTATTCACATCACCCATTCCAAGAGCCTAAGGCCGGGATACCTGTCCCTTGTGTTTTCCTGGAAAACAGGCTTAAGACCAAAAGAATTGACCATTTCCTTTGTTAGCTGTTCCAGTGGCTAATCACACTAACTGTGATAAATGTGCATCTTATTTCTGGCTTGTGTCTGTCTGTTGTCAGCCACGGGTCCTTGCTCTGTCCTTCCTGTGAGGTACTCAGAGATTTCCCTCCAGGGAGATGCTGCAGCAGTAATAAGGACACCTTGAATATCTCCTTTCTGTGAAGAAAACAGAACTCTCTGAGCATCGTGGTGCAAAACATCTCCAGTCTTTAAACCACCCTTGTGCCTCCTTTCTGCAGAGACAAATGGCCCAAACTGGCTCTGCAGGGCAGTGAAAAAGGAACTGTGGTTTCCACTCCACAGCCTGGTCTAGTCCTTCTGTGCTGCAGGGAAATCTCTGTCACCATCCCCATGTCCTGGGGCATGACCACAGCAACTCCGGGAGGTGACAGCCTCTTCAGCAGGAGTGACCTCTGCTTCCCTCTGGATCTGGATTGAGGTGTTCCAGTGCTCACTGTGTGAACAGGCCTGACTTGCCAAGGAACCTGGGGCACTGTTATTGCCTTAACAATCTCTCTTCTAGTCCCGCATTCCTTTCTCAAAGCAAAAAGATGCTTTGAATGCCACAAGGCATCAGAATTACATCTTTAAAATCATCCACAGAAGAGGTTCCCATGCCATTTGTTTCATCCCTCTATCCCCGCTTGCCACTGCCATTAATCTTTCTCTCACACCCTCAGTTGCTTCCTTCAAGAAGGGAATAAAAAAGAAGTGAAGGAGACCTCGGTGAGAAATCATTGGGGTACACATCATCCCCCTGTGTGGTAGATCTCCTGACACCCATCGAGGCTGTGTTGCAAGACAGAAGATCATTGACCAGTGATGGCTGGTCAGTGAAGCCTTTGGAACCAGCTCTTGTGGGTGTCCATCCCTCCACGCTGGATGTCCATCCCTCCATAGAGCCACCCACAACAGGTGCCCATGATGGATGCGGATGACAAGTACACAACAGGAGCACAGAAAGACCTGTGACACCACATAGTCATAATGATCCCAGCTGCTGGGAGCTGGTGGGCTGATGTGACTACGGCCAGGCAGCCACCTCTGCCCTCACCCCCTCAGCTCCCCTGTGCACACAGGCACAGTTTGTTGGGGGTGTGAGAGAGAGTGTCCTTTCAGCCCTTCAGCTTCAAAGTGGAGGGATGTTTTCCTGCAAGGCTGCCACGGGGATTTTTAAACAGGCTTCTCATTCATACAGAGGTCAATTAACTTAGGCACCTTCGGTGGTATTTCAGAAACCCCCAGGTACTGGAGGGCTTTGAAACGCTGCCTGCAATCACAGAGCTGGGCTCTGTCATTACCTGGACCCACACAGCAGCACTGAACGCCAACCAGCCCCAGGTTTGGACAAACACTCATTTACCTCTCCTTTGCATGTACCACCACCCTTCAAGAGAGAAGGGTTGGTGTAATTAGGGTCACCTAATTTGGCGGTTGCTGTATTATCCATGCCCAGAAGCTCCAGGCTGTTCTCTTCTCACAGTCACGGTGAAGAAAGAGCAACACTGTGTAAGAGAGCAGGGGTGGCTGCAGGAGACAAGGAGACACTGTGATGTTAAACCTATTTTTTTCCTCACAGCCCAACCCCATTCCTCTGTCCTTTGAAACATCCTTGCTCTGAGTGCCAGAGAGATAGCATCAGAAAAAACAGCTGTCACGTGAATCTCACGACAAAAAGGCCAAACCTCCCATGCCCTCTGTACAGTTTACATAGGGGTGAGGGGGGAAGAAACCCAAAACATCACTTGACTTGGCAGGTCTGTTCCTGGGAACCCAGAAGAATGCTTGACCTTCTCCAGACAAGTACGGCAGTCGCACTGCGCTTCCAGAGAAAGTTTTCACAGTTCTGGGAAATTCCAGGAGGGATTCAGAGCAGGCACTAAGCTCTCTTGACCAGGAAACAAGAGGACAGACTGCAAACCAGTTTACTCCAGAGAAGCCTGAATGGAGAGAAAAGAAACAAATAATTTTTTTCCACAACAAGACTATCCCTAGCTGTTGGTGTTTCTGGACAGTAACTTTTGTTGACAATGCTCTTTGGTTGAGTTTTGTCAGGAAAAGAAGGAAAAGCAGCTGAAACATTAACATTTCCCTCTCTAAGAAGCTGAACAGACAGTCCCAAGCACAGAGAAGAGCCGCATTTCATCTTGCAGTGCAAAGCCCTTAGAAAACGCTCCCTCTGCGGATTTGGTACCAAAGATCAGGATTTTGAATGAAAGGGGCATTTAGAGTGAGCTCAGACATGAAACAAATGATGCTAATGATAAATCCATCCCCCAACTCTGGACAGACAGGGGTGTCCACAGCTAAAATAAACAAATGGCCCAGGCAAGCTGACAGGCTTGTTTAGATTCTGCTTGGGATAAATCGCAGTGCCCTTTGATCCCGCGATGTTTTTGGTGCCTGTGTTGCTGTCTAGCAGCGGGGTATATTTTTCTATCCTGAGGAGCAAGTGGATGCAGCTGCCTATAGCTGATTTATAGTAGGAAGTGATTAACAGGAAATCAAAGCTTCTCACACAGTAAAAATTGCTTGTCTTTTCACCTCCACCACCAATGCAATGATCAGAGCTCTGGGGACTTCGGCTGGGGAGATCAGCAAAGTGTTTTGTGCTTAGCATAAATCACCTTCTGCCACAACTCACAAAGGTTGCTCACAGAACCTGCCTGGATGTTCTGACACGTGGGCATTGACAGCATTTGCGTTCAGTCCCATCCCAGGGATTTGAAATTCACATTCCTGTGTACTCTGCAGCAATGCAGGGCGGGTTCTGGATCTGGATTTCCTCTATTAATCATATTATTGCCTAAGGTTTGGGTCTCCTGCACAACTTGTAGTTCAGAATGGGTGTGAGTGCTGTGAGGGAATTGCCCCCTGCCCATATACCCCCACAAACTGTGTCAGGCAAGGCAGTCATCTTTTGTCATATGTCTGAAGTGCGGAGCAAAGTGAGGGCTACGTTCAAGAATTCTTATCACTAAAAATGGCTCTGGATTACCAGGCACGTGATTCAGGAGCACCAGCTGCTTACAGTTTCTGATAACTGCTCCCACCAGTCTCAGAAGCCAGTGAAGCACTTATTTATTACTGCAAAAAACTTGAGACCTCGTGGGACAACCGGCAAATATCTCCGTGCTTCCAAGAGAAGCTCTGGCTCCGGTTGCATCCACTGCGAGTGCAATCCTGAGGAGGATTTGCCATCAGCATAATCAGAAACATGGTGAAAGGGAAGGATGGGATTAAGAGCTGGCTGCTGGCAAGCATATGTCACGTCAGTTAACTGTGCAGAAATTTCTATGCTTCAAGATAGTGATAAAAATCAAATAAAAGAAGTGTGAAAACTCCGCTCTGGAGCACACGCCTGGCTAGTTAAACATGGCGGTGTGTGTACACAAACACACAAATACATGCTAGGTTTATGTTTTAATGTGTATTAATATAAATAAAGGTCCTAGTCTTCTTGAGTGAGCACCAGGGCCCCTCACTCAGATCACCTGAAAAGCCAGGTACAGCCTCCTGGCCCCTCCTTGCCTCCCCAAATCAAGCTCCCCTGGGTAAGTCTTCAGCCAGTCTGTTACCTCCACAGGCAGCACTTCTCCCTGTTATCCTGTGACCTCACACAGCTCACATCTGCACAGCATTCCCTGGGCACAGCAGCTGAGCTACTTCTCCCAAATCTTTCAGGGTTTTCCCTTCTGTTTTGGTCCTGAGGCACAGGCTGCACCCTGAGAGGGTGCCTATTCCTGGGAAGAAGGTCTGTTTTTATGTGGCATTCCTGAAAACTGTCTTCTAGGTAGAATGCTGAAGCCCTGGACTAATTTGGGTCCACAGAAGACATGAAACAAGGGTTTTGGAGGACCTGGAAGGAGGCAATGCTGTCTTACCATGAAGAGAAAGGCAAAGTAGAGAACAAGTGTGTCATACCTGTAAATGGACAGGAATGAGACCCCACACAGAATCCTCAGGGTTTATAACCACATCCCTGGTGTGGCCTTGACACCACTGAGATGTAGGAACTTCTCCAGGGGGTGAAGCCACAGCACTACTTTCATTGTGCAGATCAAGCTTCAGCAAAATTCGACACGGCAGGAGCCAGAGCAGGACCACAGCAGTTACAAGGCAGCAAACAAGGTCCAGTGACACCAGTTGCATGGGCAGACTGGAACATTGGCCATAGAATCATAGAATGGTTTGGGTTAGATGGGACCTTAAAGGCCATTTGGTTCCCACCCCTTGCCATGGGCTGGGACACCTTCCACTAGACCAGGCTGCTCAGAGCACCATCCAGCCTGGCCTGGGACACTTCCAGGGATGGGGCAGCCACAACTGCTCTGGGCTACAAATGGTCCATTGCCACTGCTGCAGACCCCAAAAGGCATTCTATGGGGAGAACACCATAGTACAAGCACTGGGAAACAGAGGTGGTTTGGTCTTTCTGCAGAGAAGGAAGGAACTGTCCCTACCTCAAGTCAGCAGAGGCTGTGGGAGCCATCAATAAATACAAGGAGCACCATCTTTCCTCTGAGCATTTCGTGGTTTGGTGTAATCAAAGCAGCAGGACACTCTCTGTCTATTTTCTTTTATTTTTTTTGCAAACCACTTTCTTTGCAGTGGGTATCTGGACTGGGGAAACCTTTTCATAGCCATTGCAATAAGTTACTTTTATTAGCAGCAGTAGGAAAGATTCAAAACAACTCAGCAAAGCAGGATTATTTCTCCAGCACAATAATAACAGGGATTTGAGAAATCTTGCCCCTGTGCTTTGTCTTTCACGAACATGAGACCAAAGGTCTTTCAGTCTGGGATAACTCCAGAAGAGAAAATTGCAGCAGGAATCTTTTTTTATGTCTTGCAAGAATTGCCTATGAAAAGGTCTTTCCTCTGGAAAGGCTGCTTGGTCTTTCTTCCCTGATCTGGCCCCCCTTCCATGGACAATACTGGTTTTCAAAACACACATATGTTTATTTGATTTTCCTTTATTTTAACTGGAGATTTGATTTCTTTCCTGATTGGGTGGGATGCATTTAATTAAAAATAAAAAAAAAAAGAAAACACAACCTTACCAACCTTATTCAGCCTTAGGATTTTGTAAACAATGATGTAGGGGTAGGTAGATACAGGCATCCTGTTTTTCCCTCTCCATGTCTGCTGAGGCCAAAGAAGCAGGAGGATAATCATGTCTTTAGGGTAGGAAAAATATATGGATTTTTTTACAGATCAACACATATTTCTCCTCTGAAACATATGGCAGTGTTGCCAGCATGAGGCAAGGATGGGGACAGGAAATGAACAATCAGCTGCTCTTCCAGGAGTCTTCTGTGCTACTTCTGATCAGCAGAACTGGGTCCCTTTAGCCCCTTCGGCATAGTTGCAAAGTTAAAGAGAACAGAACAACTGCAAATCATAGCCCTGAGACTCCATCCAGTTCTCACAGGGACAGGCAAGTGTGTGCATTTACTGAGCTACAGTTCAAGTGCTCTAATTGTACTTTATAGGTCTTTTCCACGCCAGTCCTGAAGCAGACACTGCTTGTCAGATTAGCCTAGGAAGAACTCTCTAAAACCTTCTGAAGACACAGTAGGTGGGATGTTATCTGAGATTAAGTGAACTAAATTTCGCTGTTTATAGGTGAGTCAGGTGTCTAAAAATGTTGTTACATCTTAAATATGAAAATAACTGGATTTTTTAATAGACTGAAATATATTAAACTACAAATGTACACTGCCAAGTGAAGCAAGGATGAGAACAGCAAATCAACAGTCAATATCTCCAAATGGTGGAAGAGCATTGAGATAGACACCAAGAATTGTGTCCCTGTCCACAGCAGGAGAGTTGGAACTAGATGGTCTTTAAAGTGCCTTCCAACTCAAAGCATTCTATAATACTATGTTTCTTTAATTAAAACCAATTGAAGAGAGGACACCTAAGAATAACTGGAGACTGTTGAGCCAGAAAGATTTTGTCTACTCCTGTGAGAGGTTTTAATTCGCATTGAAAAACAAAACCTCCAACATTTGGAAGATTATGAGACCTTGTATTCCAGCCATAAATTCTTCTGCTGTACCTAAGAGACGCGACTCTTGAAGAGGTTAAGTTCTTGGTAAGTAAAGTTCTTAGCAAGCAATCTTTTCCCACTGAGTTGGCCTCTTCAAGTTTCTATTTGGGCTGCTAATGAGGTTCCCACAATCTCCAGGAAGCTGGTCTGAGTTCTAATTAAACAAGACTCGAGGAACTCTTCTGCCAAAGTAAGCGCAGGGTCTGCCCACCCCGCAGACGGAGGAGTCGTGCAGGCTGGATACGTGGAGGCTGGAAATGTAAATCACATATTGACACGGGGAGTTAAGCTCTCCAGTGAGGGTGATTCCTACAGCTGCAGCATTTTATTAAACCTTTGCCATCATCCAGAAACAACACTCATAACTTGAACAGTCCCCAAGGCTAGAGAGTCTTCCAGGATTCTTCTGGCCATGTTCTGATCAGGAGATCTGGGTTCCTCTGGCTGCTTGAACATGGTCCCAGGCGTTAAAGAAACAGGACTCTGGACAATATGGCTCTGGGATTCCATCCAGTCCTTTACATAAAATACACATAAACATACATTTACTGATATTAGAACATTGTCATGGAGCTGCAGTATTCCAGAAATAACCATGGCATAGACATGAGGACTACAAATGCCAGCTTAGCCTCAAGAGCAACATGTCTTAATGGACTTTCAAATTCTTTGGAATATTTGTTGTATGTATTTACTTATTATCTAAACTATTTTAATTGGTGAGTTACAAAATGCTTTCAGTCACTCCAAATCAGAATGCCAAGCTATCCATTCAATGGAAATCACAACTGTGTCCTCCCCATGAGAGTCACCATAAGTAAAAGGGCTGACTGAAAAACACTAAACCAGCTTCTGTTCCACTCCCATAGAAAACAGTTTCTCGTGGTGTTTTATGCCAGGCCCTGTGATGAGGCCCAGCAGAGAGTGGTGTAACTCTCCAAGGAGATGTAACAGAGACCAGATTAGCGTCTGTTCATCCCAGGCCAATACAAACCATCCAGATTGTGAGCACTCAGGCATGTGACAGTGTCTGCAGGCTCTGACCAGACAATGAAGGTTTTCCAGCCAGTGCCGTGAGAAAGTTCCATAGTTCCCAACCTCTCCATCCAGACTGAGGAGAAGCAATCCTCACACGGCCTGTGTGACATAAAGAAAACAGCCTGTGCATCTGTTTTGAAGGGAGAGGTTTTTACTCAGGCCAGCCAAGACCAGTGATGGTGAAAAATGTGTCCAGTTTCCTAATTATACCCTCCCCTGGAGGCAACCACTTGGCCATGCCCATGTTATCTTCCTGGAAGTTCATTCACCCCAGCTAGGACTGACACAGGGAAACAAAGGAGATTGTTCATGTTAGTACTTCTTTCCTCTATACTAAACTCGGGAAGTCTGTGCCAGGCACAGGCCCCCAGTGAAGGCAAATCCACAGAGGTGGTGACCTCCACATACTGGTGGTTCCACACGTTGCACAGACCTGATCAGAGGGCAGACCACACTGGAACATCCCTCTGGCTTGCAGATCTGGGCACCAGGACACGGTAGGAAGAACTGTCTGGTGCACACACTAAGGTCTCTTTCCCACATGGATAGAAACTGTTATAAGCCCCTAAGATCAAAGACTCACTGCCAGGCATGAAGAAAGAGGCTGAGACAACCCTCATGGTCAGTACTGACTTCACCTTCAAACTGAGTCTTCATGGCTGCAAACTGTTCATGCAATAACACGTCCCAAAGAAGGGGGTCCCAGATGTCCTGTGTTTGTGCAGGACTGTGAGAGCTGATTTCAGAGCAGGTCCTACAGGATCAAACCATTAGGGGCCATATATTCTGCAATAAAACTGTGGAAATGTTCCTTTTGCCAGCAAAATGTTTAAAGGCTTTTTGTTGGTAAAGCAGTGCTATCGTGGGAGCCGAGCGCCTTAGAGGAAACGTTAACAGTATGTGTGGTCAGATAAGCAGGAAGGTGTGAGGGAGGAGCTGCTGCACTGCACAGCTCACTGCTGGCTCCAGCTGCACATCAAAGAACCTACATGGAGAGGGACCATGGAGAGAAATCTAAGGAGTCGGTGGCAAATGTTAGAAGACTTAGCTCTGGAAAAGTCCTGCTCGATAACGGGGGAGCCGAGAGTCACAGTGCTGAGCATGGAGAAAGGCAGGGCTGTTCAACCCAGTTGCTCCACAGCCTTCACAGTCCCAGTCCAGGTCTCGCTGGCATCACTGGATGGACTCCCATCGGCTTGGCCTGGGCTTGAATTGGGCCCTTTGGGAACCAAGACAAAAGATGAAGTGTCCGACTTTAACTGATGACTCATCCATCACCGCTGCCCAAACTCCTCCTGACAAGTGGAGGGAAAAACCCACAAATTAAGTGACCATCGCCTGCCTTCTCTTTTCTTGCCGATTGTAAAGGAGAACTTTTGACCTTTCTGCCTCATACATCACAGCTTGGCAGGAGCTGGTCGCTCACCCCGGCTGAACTGTGCCACGCATGTAGCCCCACACAAGAGGTGCCTTTCACGTGCTAAATGATCCTTTCCCTGCTCCTCCTTTGCTCCACTACAACAATGTGGAGGGGGACAATGGCACGGCTCCATGGCAGGAGGAGGAGGAGGAGGCTCTCATTAGGAGCCTCTCGTTAGGGATGAAAGACCGGCTGGATCATCCCGTTGTCTTTTTCGTTTCGTACTGATTTCCGGAAGAGTCTGGGGGGAAGCATAGCTCTTATCCTGAAGGGCTTTTGCCCTCCAAGCAGGCCCACCAGCAGCAAACTCACTTGAACAGAGCACGGTCAGGGTGCTGTCAGTGGGGCCTGGGGACAATAAAAGGCTGCTTGGGGCTGGGCATTCTGTAGAGAGCCAGCAGCATCCTGCAGACAGGGTGGGAATACAGAGAGCTCTCCAAGGACTTGAGGCAGGCCTTGAAATGCTTAAGCTCGCCCTGCATTAAAGGGGTCAACTGCACACCAGGCAGAGTGGCTGGGATAAGCCTCCTGCAAAGCCCCACAGAGGCACAAAGGATGATAATGCCTGTGTAATGTTGTCTGGGCTGCAGAGCCACTGAGTGCCTTTGAGATGTGTACATGGAAGCACAGCTTCCTGGGAAAAAAAATGAGCTCTTCTTCCAGAAGTGCCCCTGTCTAAGAGAACACTCTTCTGCCATTAGTTGAAGAAGGCAGCGTGGTGGCTTCAAAAGCCCCTGAAACAGATATAATGACACAGGGAGCTGGGAATCACCAGGGAAACAAAAATCATGCAGCCAGCTGACTGCAAAATAGGGAGCTTGCTGTAAAGTCTTTCCTACACCTCTACACCAAAGTATTGGCCAGTGGTAGCACTTCTTGCACCAGCCACATGATCCACTGCCCCACCAGGAGCAGTTAAACTGTTGAGCCCTGTACCAATGAATTTGGGAACCAAGGCCTGAAAACCCAAAGAAGGCAAAATAAATGGAACCTAAAATGCATAGCTCATTGTTTCTAAAATGCTGAGCTTTTATAGAAATTTTATGAGCTGGATGGGGCTCTGCTCATGACCTTTCACACTCAGAGCATGATCAGACCAGCATTCATGACCTTCCCTACAGCTGTAGACAATTGTTTCTGTGCTGTATATAATCATAGAATTGTTTAGGTTGGAAAAGCCCACTAAGAACACGGGTGCAACCATTAACCCAGCACTGCCAAGCCCACCACTAAAACATGCCCCCAGGTACCACATCTACACATCTTTTAAATCCTTCCAGGGATGGGGACTCCACCACTTTCCTGGACAGTCTACTCCAGTGCTTGGCAACTCTTTTGGTGAAGAAATTTTTCCTAATATCCAATCTAAACCTTCATGCCCTGTGCTTTCCCAAAACAAGCCCTTCAAGCAGTAGTATGGGCTGAAGGCAGTGGGGAAAGGGAAAGCATCACTGAGCATGGCGAGGAAATTTAAGATTGCTGGATTCTCTCTGCCACTTCACCTGGACAAAAAGGCAGTGTGCTCCAAGTAGGAGCCTATCCAATGCTCCCAGTCAGAGTGGCTGGGATGGAAGATGCAGTGTCACAGTGGGAAAGGGAGGGAGCTGCTGGGAGGGGGAGCCCAAGGGCACCCCAACCCCTCTTAGGGTTGGCTACTGCTCTCACAACCACCTTGGTCTGGAAAAGAGCTCTGCTGGTTTTTCATTTTCTAATTAATGCAGTTTGGCTTCTGTCTGCAGCCCTGCAGTGTCACAGCACAAACAAATTGCATGTAACTAAGGTTTGGTTAAGTGGGAGAAACAGAACCAGGGGTCACATCTCCTTCACTGGGAAAAAAAGACCAGAACCTGCTGATAAACTTTCTCATTCCTGACATGTTCAAAACCCACAGGGGGATCCAGCTCTTTGTTTAACAGCTCAGGTGATGGAGGGTTTGAAGGTGTGACCCTGTGGGATCACACCTTCCAGGCTGCGGATGAAAGAGCCGAGCTCGCAGCTGGACAGCAGGGTTTGTATAAACATTCAGTGCCCTCTTCAGAGGGGCCAGTTCATCCTTCTGTTTGATAAATGTGGAGAGGGAGAACCTGGGATTTTACTCACCAGATTAAACCTCCTTTTTCATATCTGGGGCTGCTGGGCTGAACTCTTATCAATCATCCTGTAGCAGTGATGTAAGGAGGCTACACAGATCCAGTAAGGGCAAATCCCTGGTCTGCAGCAGATCTATGTCCTGAGAACTGATACAGGCCTGAATGAAACAAAGGAAAAGCAGAAAAAGGGCTTGGTGAAAAATGAAGGAATCTGAAAAAGCTGAGGGCTTTGGAGGAGAAGGAAAGAAATCTTTGTTGCTCTACGAAGAAAATCATGGAGCCAAGGAATGGTTTGGATTGGAAGGGACCTTAAAGACCATCTTGCTCTAACTCCCCTGCCATGGGCAGGACACCTTTCACTAGACCAGGTTGCTCCAAGCCCCATCCAGCCTGGCCTGGAACACTTGCTGGGATGTGGCAGCCACAGCTTCTCTGAACAACCTGTTCCAGGGCCTCACCATCCTCACAGTCAATAATTTCTTCATACCAGACAGCACTGAGCGAAGAAATGGCTGATGCCATCCTCTAAGCTTCATGCAAACAACTCTGTCAACTTCTAGCAAGGGACCTGGGGATCACTGTGGAAGGAAATCACAGTGGTGACATCTGGGCTGATGTGCAGGGGCAGCAAAGCTGTTTCTACTGCAGGGAGTTTAGCCCTAAGTTCTTATAAAAGGGAGAGAATCATTGTTTGTATGTGCTCAGAAAGATGCATAAAAATTTTCACAATTGTAAAGAATAGTCCGAGGAGCTCTGACCATGTCTCTGGACTTGTTTTTTCTGCAAGGAAAAAAAGAAAGAATAACAATAAAAAAAAGAATAAAACAAAGGCCCTGCATTACTGCACTCAGTTCCTTCTTTTGGTGCAGTGCCAGGGGTTAGGTTTTACCAGCAGCTCCTCCCATGATCAAGAGAAACAGCTCCCGGCATTGATTTTTGAAAGCCTGGCAGGTATTTGATACTTTGTCCGACGCTCTCCCCCTTCAGCCCCCACGCTCCTTGAAGGAGAAACATCTGTTCCCTCGGGACTTTCACTCCATGTCATATGGCCAGCGCTAAGTGCCTGTCCCCAGGCACAGCGAGGGTCCTGCCGCTGATAACAAGGGGAAGGGGGCTGGGAGCCCAGCTGGGGGCAGAGAGCCCTCCTGACCACAGGGGATGGAGGGAGATGAAAGGCATGTGTATTTTCCCAGGTGATTCCAATAGCATCTCAAAGCCCCGGCTTTCTCACTCTGGCTTTAGCCCCAAAACAAACAAACTGGTGCCAATTTGAATACGCCGAGGGCTGACTGATTCGAGCCTCTTGTTGTGTTTTCACAGTCAGCAGCTGACTGGAATTCAAAGGGGAAGGAAAAAGAAAATAATAATAGCAGATTGATAAGATTCCCCAACCTTTTCTGGTTAAAATCCCAGCCAGGCTTTGCGAAAAATGGGCCCAGGGAAGCCTGGGTTGTTCCAGCACAAGAATATCAAAGCTAAAAATGAGGGGAGCTCTCCCAGCAGGCATCAATGAGATAGCAGCTTGCTTTCTCTTAACTCCTGCTGCACCAGATAAGGGCACATTTTGGGAACATTGAGACCCCTGAGGCTGAAGCGTCATCCATCAACCCACCACAGCCGACAGCACTGCTTCCAGGGCTCTACCAACAAGCCTCAGGTGTTTTCAGTCAGCAGGATCTTCCCACCAGAGCACTCTGGTCCCTGCAGATCCGTGTTGGTAATTCTTCTGATCACTCAGCATGTGCTGGGTGTTTTCAGGCTTGCAGATACTGCTGGGAAAAAGGGCTATGGGAATGACCATTCTGCCATTCCCAGCTGGAGGTGGATGTCATGTTGGTGTGTGATTGATCCAGGAATCATAGAATCATAGAGTTGGGTGGGAAAAGATCCCTAAGATCATCGAGTCCAACCGCCACCACGTCCCCAGCTGCCACATTCACACATTTTTTGAATGCTTACAGGTATAGTGATTCCACCACTTCCCTGGATAGCCTGATCACCCTTTCAGTGAAGAAAGGAGTTGCTCCCCACACAGCCCCCAGTCTTTTCCCACCATATAAAGTGAAATCCAGCGGCTCCCCAACCTGCTGCACAGCTCGGGGGTTCGCGTTGCCATTTCAGACCTAAGGCTCAAAAACACGCTCAAAAACTTCTCTCCCGCTCCCCCAGCACACAGTTATATGATCTGAGCAAAATAAAGGCTTCTTTGGCAGATCTTTCTTCTATCACAGCCTTGGGGAGAAGGAGCAAAGAGGGATTAAGCAGGAGAGAGGGGTCCACATGCTGCCCCTGGGGTCTGCACACTGGACAGGGTCGCTGGGTTTCGGGAGGCAGCAATGCCCTGACACCCACTGGGTGCCTCCCTGGTAGGAGAAGCGATATACAAGGCCACCAGAGACAGATATATAGACAGGAAAAGGACAAGGAGCTGCAGAGCAAAGAGTCAAGCTGTCAGGCAGTTAACAAGGAGGTGAAGACTTGACGAACAAGAAGCAAAAGCCTGAGTCTGCGTGCTGCTCGGAAATGCCTGGCAGGCAGGAGGGGAAAGGTGTTGGAGCAGGGACAGGCTGGCAAGACGAGGATATAATTAACAGGGTATCAGTTCCCTTAATAAGAGCATGCCGGGATAGCAGCACGTTGGCTCCTTGCTGACCTGCCTAAGCTTCGTGGGCTCTTTGAAGTCGGCTGCCTGCCGGGGCTGGGACACACACAGAGACACCCGAGGCGCATCCCACCCTGGCGGGGGTACATCGTACTGGGTGCGGAGCTGGGGGGGATTACCGGGCGCTGTGACTAGTCCCTGGAAATCCCTGCCTGTGTTTTGGCTGATGGCAGCCACTCTGATACAGCGTAAAGGAGGGGACCCGCTGGGCAACTGCGCTCTGACCATCTCCTGCCCTGGCTGCGAAGGGAATCAGCCTGGGCAGCGTCTCGGAGGCTGGGAATTTCTGCTTTGTGTTCTTGCCAGTCGCTGTCTTCCCTCATCAGACCTAATCTTGGCAGGGAGAGGGATTCGGTGCATATCGTACATCTTTGAATCCTGGAGTTACAGGAGTCGTAAAGAGAAGCACATTGCTGGAAAGAAAATCAGAAATCCTGAACCAAATCTAACTCAGAAGCATAAACTCAAAGGGGCGTAAAAGGGTTCCATGTTAACCAAAAGTCTGGTGTGACTTTCAGGCTCACCTTCGCTTTTCTGGGATGCTGCAGGGCTGCAATCCCACCTCAGGTCTGATACTGCAGGTGTCCTCCCGCCCGTGCAGCCTCTCGTTATTCTGACCGCGGCTGCATCCAGCTCCACTGATTGCAAATCCGCGTCTTGGAGACAATGAACTCTTCACAGGGATGGCTGAGGGTCACCCAGCTCTGCTCTAGTTAAGAAAGGGCACTGAATCTGTCTCACGTGCGGTGACCCGGCTGCTTCAGCTGAGTCCCCCATCACATCACCTGCCCGCTGCAGGGTGCCTGGCCACGCAGCCCTGCTCAGAGAATGGATGTGGTTTAGAAGAAAAGCCTCATTTAGTAGAAAAAAAAAAAGGAAAAGAGAGGTTTTATCACCTAGATGATCTCCGCAATCCACTAGCGCGACACAAAAAAGGCCGAAGTGAGCGGCTGCAAAGACCAAAGACGGTCTTTAAGAGAGTGTTAATATAGTTGTGAAACCACAGCCTGAGGGGACGCATCCCTTCATTGCAATTCACTGCCCATCAGGAACAGGGACATTTCTCCCGCTCAGCACCAGCCAAGGGTGGAGATTTCTGACATGTCCTTACAAGGCAGCCTGTCCCCAGCCTGTCCCCCCATCAGTCTGTGCAGAGACGGTGGGGGACCAGGGACACATGCCACCCACAGCAGAGCAGCATGTTTTGGATCACGCCCTATTAAAAGATCAGCAGTACAACTCAGAAAACAATTAAAAAATGACAATGACAGATGAGTTAATTCTACTGGGTCTGGAAACGCTGCTTGCCCTTCCCAGGGCCAACCTCTGCCCTGGGGACCAGGCCTCCAGTTTGCAATTCAATTCCAAGGGGGAGCCCCCCTCCTGCCACTGGGATCCTGTTGTGTTCCCTTGTACACTTCATAAACCCTGCTTGGGGTTGCAAGCCTGTGTTTGGGAAACAGGCCTGGGCTTTCAGCACAGGGCAGACATACTTGCTTTGACTTTATTAAAAGGGAACACAAATATGTCTGTAAATGTAGCCATCTAGGAAAGGATCCACTTTTGTTTCCTAAAAATTAGCATCCTCCACCATCCAGTCTAATAGCAAGAGTTATTTTGCGTTTTGAGCCAGCCCAGATCTAATCATTTACAACAAAATAATTCATCTCCCTTGCTCTGCCCAGTAAATACTCCCAATATGTCATTTCAGTGTCAAACTTCCCAGAGTCATTACCCTCCCCAACATCAGACTCCACGGCGACGTGCAGGGCAGCCTGAGCCAGAGACTCCTGCCACAGTCAGAAAAGGAGCATGTTTTACATTAGTCATATTAAGGGGAACCGTCTATTGCAAGGAATATTAAATTAAAGGAAAACAGCAAGGAGAAGGATTTGACCCTGGTTCTACACAGAGGAACACAAGACCAGCCCTAGATTTAAAGCATGTGGGAGCACATTGTAATTTCCTCAGTCTATTTATGCTCTCTAAAGTTACAGACACAGTTATGGTTGTGTTTCATAACTCCAGGGACAGATGGCAAATTCTCCCCTCTGTTATCTCCTCTGCATCTCGGGACAGTCATGTTATGCCACGTTTACCCCATGACTCTGAAAAGGAAGAACCTCTGTGAGTCTACATTAGAGCTCAAATGAGCAGCACAGCCTTGCTGAAGTTGTGTGTGTGTGTGTGTGTGTGAGTGTGCACTGGGGTGTGTAGGTGTTCCCTGACACACCTGCCAGCACAGCAGCCCAGGGCTCTGAGGTTTCTTGCCTGTGGCACAGCACCACTGTTGCAAACCTTGTGCTCAGACCCCAATAAATCAGCAAACCCGCCCTGCCTCCTCACCTGGGCAGACTCCAGCTGCACCACAGCCACTCACCTCCCCCAGGTATTCCCCCTCAATCCTTGAAGACCTTTCACAGGGAGGCACACATATTTTTTCCTCTCCTCCAGGCTCTTCCCACCTCCTGTCAGCCTAGAGCAGTGGGGGAAAAATATGAGATTCCTCAGTGAGGAGTTACTAATACCAACACAAAATGCAGAACCGTGTGCACTTCTGCATCAGTGCCTTGCCACCTGGGGTGGCTCAGCCACAGGCAGAGCTCAGGGCTTGTGCAACCTCTCCTGGCTTGTGGGGCCAGACTTCTCACAAAGCAAGCTGAAGAGCTGAAAGTCCTTGAAACACCAGGTATAATGGGGAGAGAAAGATTTTAGGGGAGATGCAAAACTGAGCCTGTGGAATGAGTGGGGACGCCTCAGATCAACCTGTGTGAGAGGCACTGCTTGCCACATCTGGAGTGTGGGTTTACAGGTAAGAACTTCCATGCACTTTGTGCATACAAACAGTTGGGAATAACATGGGCAGCACTTGGATCCTCCAAGGGCTTCGTTAGGGTGACTGCTGCAGGCTCAGCAGCCTCAGGAGATACTGCTCTGTGTCCAAGCACTCGCAGCGATCACACAGTCTTAGTGTCCCCTGCCTGAAAAGTGAAATCAATTCATGACAGCAGCTTAAATATACATGTTTTACTTGTGCAGAGGAAAGGTGAAAGGTGCAGTTACCACCTCTCAGGTGAAGGGTGGTGGCTAGGGAAGGCACAGCAATGCAGCAGCATCTGTTCAGGTGGCTATTCCCTCCAAGCAGTATCTCCCCAGCAGATCCTGAGGTTGCTGGAGCCATTCTGCCATCTTATACCTTTGTGTGGATATTTTGCACCACATCTGTTTCACACCTGAGGCCACACAGTTCTCTGTTTAATTCAAGGTGGCTCTACAGAGCCTACATAAGCCAGTGTCTAGGAAAGGCCTGCACAACCTCTGTGGGTTTCATGTTCACAGAGAACCAAAAGATCATGTTGACTCATCCAGAGCTTGTCCGGAGCCGAGGTGGACCCAGGGCTGCAGCAGCTGGGTTGAAATAATTAGGGAACTATGGACCCAGAAATGCTGGGCAAGGTGGTTTGGCTCCTTGTAAGGACAGAGGCGAGAAGAAAACTTCAGATCCTCCTCAAGATCCAGATTTTTCTGAAACTTGAGCATGCTTAGATCAGAAGGTCTGGCTTGGCCTTTTCCCTGCTGCTAACAGCATTCCATGTGAAATGTACAGCGTGCCGGAGAGTGCTAATGCCTTGCAGACCTGGGTTGTGTCATTCCCCAGTGTTATTTATACAAAACTATTTAAAAACACAGGGTAAAACTTGTGGCAGTGTCTATGTGGAAGTTTCGCTATATCTAATTTTATCCACCTACAAGCTGCATGCCTTGAGCTAAGACACACAGCTCAGAGATGACTGGAGTTTTCAGGGCTCCCTTGCAATCAAAGTGCAAAGACCAACTTCTCCAGCAGGTCATGTGCCTATCCTAACCTGGACACACACCCTGGAAAGAGAAAAGTCACCTTCTAGCCGTGTATCCTTCTCCCTCAGCCCCACACTTAGCTCTGAGCAGTTGCTTCAGCTAAAGGTTTAGTCATTAGCTGGGTAGATTAGGTAGAAGGAATCGTGCTGGTGTGACTAAAGAACCTGATTCCCATTTTCAGTGGTGACTTAGGCAGCCCTACCCAGGTTGTTGGAGTCATCAGGCACCTAAAAATACCGATAATGACTTGCAGGCTGTTACAGTAAGGGATGCCAGGCTGTTACAGTAAGGGATGCCAGGCTGTTCAGCAGACTTTAGGTTCATTAGTCACGTTGCTGCCTGCTTACTTTCAAAGAAGTTTCTTCCCCCATGTCCAGAAATCCTTGCACACAGCTCCTCTTTCCAAGGCAGACCTGTTGGTCTAACTTCTCTGGGCAACTCAGGACACAAAATCCAGTTCTGGATTTTGAACACTACCACGATGCCAAGAATTGGAGCGAAGGAACAAACCCAGCAGATGCCCGTGAAGACCTCAATTGAATATTAGGAAAAATTTCTTCACTGGAAGGGTGATCAAGCGCTGGAACAGCTGCCCAGGGAATGGTGGATTCACTGTCCCTGGAAGTGTTCAAAAAACATGTAGATTTGGTTCTAAGGGAACATGGTTTAGTAGTGGACCTGCCAGTGTTAGGTTAGTGGTTGTACTCAATGATCTTAGAGGTCTTTTCCAACCTTAATGATTCTGTGATTCTCTTTTAGGTCACATCTTCCCTTCTCTGAATGCATCTGAGGAACTTTAGGCTTGGATGGACCCTCTTTGTAGATCTGTTTCCTCTTCCTCATATCTGCTCAGCAGAAGTGCAGGGGATAATTAGTGTTGTTCTAAGAAGGAGAAGAAACTGGGCCAGATCCCAGTAAATAATGGGGAAAGCTGACAACAAGCTTTCATGAAGTTCCTCACCCTCCATGGGATGAACAGGGGTCCTTGGCACAGATGAGCCAGAAATGCAGTGGAGGCAGCAAACCAGGCAATCACCACAGTGGTGCCTCACACCGTGCAACAGCTCCTAGTACCTGGCCTCGTTAGCATCAAAGACCACAGGCTCTGAGGCAGATCATCTGCCTTTCCTTAGCTCTGGGATTATGCTGAGAGTGTCTTGTTAGATCTCCAGCGCTGGCACAGACAAACCCCGCTCAGTGCAGCAGCAGAAGCATCCCCTCCATCTGTGCTGCTGCCACGCGAGCCAGAGCAGCCACATGAAATCCAAGGTGGCCTGACAGTAGTTTCCTCATCAGCAAAATCCCAAGGAGGGAAAAAAAAGAAAAGGAAAAAAGAAAATAAGAAAGAAAGCTGCAGGGGGAGCAAGCGCAGCAACAAGCTGGATAATCATCTGCAACTGAAAGCAGGGAGGATATCTGCTTATTCCCCTGATTTACCCACTGCATCTCAGAGCTTTCCGCTTTGCAACTCCCACCCCAGTGCTCAGCAAGTAAATAAATACTCCCAGAAACGAACTGCAAAAATTAGTCACTGCCAAACATTCTTGTTGTCTGTGGGTTCTCCTCAGTTACCCCAGCAAAGCTGAAATTATCTTTATGAAGATAATTGCTTCACTGCAGACTATTTAGCCTGTTGTCTGCAATGTGAAGGATGACCAAAGGAGCTGGATCTGCTCCGTGCCCCATCCCTGTGCCAGGGTGGGAGCCCGAGGCGCTCGTTGAATGCCAAGAGCGAGCCCTCCCCTGCTGCGGGGCTGCCCAAAAAAAGGCTGACGACGTCCCTTCAGAGGCTGCTTTCAGCACTCCCCCGCTGCTCCCTCTCCACAGCCCTCCAGCCACGAAGGAAATATGAAGTGTGAAGTGCTACAAACCAAAGAAAATCTCGCTTTAAAGGCAACGCAGGCAGAGAAAAAGAAAAAAAAAAAGAAACAAAAATAAAAATCGAGGGGCACAGCCAGGGAGAGGGCTTTGAAGGGCCAAACATTTCTACCTCTCCGTCGGATCAGGGAGGGACGGAGCGGCCGGAAGGTCAGCCCTGAGTTGAGGAGAAACAGCCAGAGCGCTTCAGACACGAAACAAGGCTTGGCAAAACTTCGGGAAATAAAGATTTTTGTCAGACTTCGCAAACTATTTTTGTCACTCCCGTTGCTGGGCATTTGGAGACAAAATAATAGAGGCTTTGGGGAGGAGAGGGACGGCTGTATTTTAACCCAGGGACCCACGTCCTCTCCGAGGTTCGGAGGAACGGATGACCTGCAGATATTGCTTGCTGGCTCGTACACTGTGTAACATACCATCCACTCTTTCCCATTTCCTCTCTGCCTTTTGTTTGTTTTCTTTAAACAGGCTCCCTAGGCTATGTTTTTGCTCTTTTTACCCTGTTTCAAAGATTTTCACTCAGTTGGATCTTTTCTCTCTGCTCTGAAGAGCTGTATTATAGTGAGATGGAGCCAAACATGAACAAACTGACTGCAGCATCTGAATCAAACTGGAGATCCTCCGAACTAGATGCTGCCTTCAGGTGTTTGCTCCTCAAACTTGGTGTCAGGCACTGTCTTATTCTGCATCCATGGAGGGCCGGAGCAGTTTACACCATCATTCTCAAACCCACTGCAGCCACAAGGCAGGGTGGTTTAAATCATGCAAAGATCTTGTGTTTGGCACCCTAATGGCCCTAAAGGAGGCAGGTACCAGGTGGCTGTGCTCAGCAAGAGCCTGGTGTCTTCTCCAGCTGCTTCAGCTGATGCTGCACAAGGGCTGTGGGTGGTGACACTACTCAAAATGACATCGTGTTTCACACTTATCAGAGAATCATAGAGACTTCAAAGATCATCTTCTTCCAACCCCACCCCCCCCAACACACAGTCAGGGACACCTTCCCCTAAACCAGGTTACTCAGAGCCCCATCCAACCTGGCCTTCTACACACCCAGAGACAGGGCAGACACAGCTTCCCTGGGCAACAAGTGCCAGGGCCTTACCACCCTCACAGGGAAGAATTTCTTCCTGATATCCAGCCTAACCCTGCCTTCTGTCAGTTTGAAGCCATTCTCCCTTGTCATGTCACTCCACACCCTTGTCAAAAGTCCCTTTTCACATTTCTTGTAGGCCCCCCCACTTGCAGATCAACAAGCTTTGCTCTTGTAGGAGCAGGTGGGAATGGTTTCATCTGGTGGGATTTGTCCTTTTTTTTTGCCTTTATGCCTGAGGACACTGATTAGGAGCAGGCAGAACTGAACAGGGAGGCACTACATTCCTGCAGATCCTGGGTTAAAAACAGCGAGAATCAAGAGCTCTTGCTGCAATGTGCGTACTGCTTCCAGACCATCTCCTCTGCTGGCTCATCACTCCCCACAGGAACTGCTCATCAATAAACAGAAATGAGTAACTTTTATTTCTTGGGTTTGGTTGGTTGGTTGCATTTTTTTCTTCCTTTCTTTTTTAATCCACTGCATGAGCGCAGTCTGGGGAACATTTTCTGCAGCTGCCCATGTGTCACCCATCTATTTTCTCGGAGGACTGGAAACAGTGGGCCCTGGTGTTTGCTGCCAGGGGTGCAGCTCTGCTGTGCCATCTGTTTGGGGCGGTGGGGCAGTCACGCTCTCCTCCTCCCGCCTGGCACTCACATGGGGGCTCCGAAAATGGAGCCAGATGAGGCAGCCACAAGCATCTTGTGGTGAGCAAGGGGATGAGGGCTCCTTCCAGAACCCTTGCAGGCAGGAAGGTGACCCATGGGAACCACCTGCCTCTTGGGGAGCCACAGTGGATGACTTGGTGTTGGCCAGGGCTCCGTGACTTGCAGCAGAGGTTGGTCTCCAAGGCTCAGATGGTTGACACAAGTGATTCATCAGGGAGCTAATAAAATAATCGATGCTGGGGATAACACCCTCAAGTAATTGATAACTGGGGTCCTGTAGGTAACAGCTGGGACTGACAGGTAATAATTGCCCGGCCAGGAGAAAATTGCCGCAGTGCAGATCGCTGTCAAAGATGTCTGCTGCTCGTGATAGATATCACCAGTGTGTCTCTCTCCATCTCCTTCACCAACAGGGAGTGAATCCACACTGTTGGAAACCCCCTGCCTGCTCCCCAATTACATCTAGCACAGCTAGATAATTTTAGAGATTGGTCCCCAGCCACTGCCTACCCTGAGCTTTGCAAACAGAAGTACTGATCACTGCTCCCTCTTTTATTACAGGTCTGCTGAGCTCAGAGACCTCAAAATGCTGCCTTGCAAATATTAATTCATAATGCCTCCTGTTTGCCTTTGGTGTCAAGGAAATGTTCGCAACCATTCTCAGCTAATCATAAAAACAGGGGCCGTTCCTCGCCATTGTTCTCATGAAAAAAAAAAATGCTCAGAAAAAAAAGTTGGCTGGGCCATGTGCTCCATTCATTGCAAATGTTGTCTTTAATTTATTTTTAAAAAGCATAACCACTCGCTCATATTTTTGTGCCCACTATAAATCAGCTCTGTTTGAAAACTTGACAAAAAAAACCATCATGTTGGTTTAGCCTCTGGGTTTTTCTGTTGTTTATCCACAGGTCTAGATAAACCATCGACTGCAGCAAAGGTTAAACACAACAAACCAGAGCAAAGTCATTCACCTGTTTAAATTAATTTACCCATGAAATCTGTCTGTGGCTCCCACAGCTGCAGGGCACCCCTGCACAGTAACCTTCAGTCTGCACACTGCACCTGCCCCGATATCAAACACCTTGGGCAACCCCGACCCCAGCGATTTAACCCAAATCCGGAGGGCAAGGGGGTAATTTCACCTTCGGTTGGAACATCTGGAATGCATCAAGCTGCCAGCAGTCCCCTTGCACTCTTAGCCCAAAGTGCTGCATGTGATCATGTACTTAGGGCCCAGTTCAACAAAAGCACCTCTAGCCTGAGCCTAATTTTAAGTCAACTTTGTGCCAAGTACTGTGCCAAGTTAGGGGTGGGTGCTTGTGGGCCCTGCTAATAGAAACCATGTGTGTGCAGACAGACAGAGGAGCCTGTGACTTGACTTTTCCAGCCCCTTGTCAATCATGTGTTTCCCTCTTTGCAAATTCCCCAGAGAAAACCCCCGCACCCAAAATACACAACTCCCCCCACAGTCACTTATTTATGGTGCTGAGGCTCTAAACTGGTACTTGCTGAGTCTCCTTTGCGAGGGAGTTGGGTCAGGGTTGTCAATATTATAATACAACCTAATCAATTATCAGTTCTCCCCTTCACACCATCGTTCCAACAGCTCCAGCTTTTGGTGCTGAATGCTAATGCCAGGGGCTCATCAGTATGCTGCAGGACTGCATGTGCATCTCAGCCACGCACACTGATAGCACGAAATCCAGGCAGGGCACAATGAAAATTCATACACAGCTCCTTAATACCATCAGCACACTTCAGAGCCTCTTACCCATGCCTGGCATTAAGAGCTGTGCCAGGGAGGTGGCCCTGCCACACTCACAGCCCCACAGACAAGTCTCCTTTGTGAAATGCAAGTGAGATGCCCAGGAAAAAGAGAAAAAAAAAAAATCTCTTCCAGTCTGGCTCTACCTTTCTCTTTTTTTATGCAAACCCTTCATTTGCACAGCTTCTCCCTGCTGTCACACTGAAAGCATGACCTTGAGCAAAAATGCTTTGCTCCTCTGAAGGGACCCAGCAAGATGCTGAGAGCACAGAGATCCCTGCAGGGAGCTGCAGGATCAGCAGCCCTTTGGGGTGTGGGATGGGATACAAATCAAGGCAGCAAGCACCTGGTCTGAAGCACTGGGGTCCAACACTTGCTCCTCCAAGAATGGTATTTGTCTGAATTTCATGTATTTATTACTGTATTTCCATTCCTTATGGCATTTCTCTGGACAGACAGAAAGGGCAGAACTGTGGATGGGGCAGAATCCCTGCAAGTGTCACCTCCATCCAGGAGCAGTAGGGCTGGTTGGCTGCTGCTCTCCACAGCATTTCGGGATTTGCTCCATAGCACTAAGCACTGACAGAGCGTCCCTGATGCAAACAGCAAGATAAGGTCTGCCAGATCCTGTCAGAGGGGTAGGTCCTTCCCACATGGAGAAACTATCAAACCTAACCCAACCCCTAAGCAGTGAACGTGGCCTGGGGTGGAGAGGCAGCCTTGGGAGGGCAACTGCAAGTCCTATCCTATTTCTGCTTAGGCAGATGCACCAGTCTTAACCCCTCCACCCCCTTGATTCATGTGCTGAAATGAGTCATGACTGTCATAAAAATTACACTAAAGAAGTAACAGAGAGAAGAGCAAAACCTCATGGTCCCAGACACTGAGTAACCACGGATGATCCCTGCCCCAAAGCACTTGTGGTATGGCTGGGTGAGACAGAAAAGCTGTGATGAAAACAAGCAGAGGGAAAAGGTGTACTTAAAATCACCCAGCAAGGTAGCAGCAGTGCCAAGAGCAGATAACAGCTCCCAACCCTGGCCTGCATGTCACCTCTCACTTCAGGGGCACTCAGAAGAGAAACCAAATGTAACACAGAAATTAGACACATAAGGCTAGTTCGCCCTCTCCTTATTCCATCTCTCTGTACTAAGTGTCTGCTCCACTGTCAGGGCTCTCTCTTTTCATCCATATGTACAATATACCCAGTGTTATCCCCTCTGACTCTGGAGTCGCATGACCCAACCATGAAAAAATGGTTCTGATTCATTTACATTAAAGATGTGGATATTTTAAGGGGCACAGAAGACCTTCTCTCGTGATTGTTAAATGTCCACAGTGAAGCACACAGAGCATAAGCCCCTGGGTCATGAAATGCAGCATTTTTTTCATTCTTATCTCCTTTCTCCAGCTTGCCAGAACACTGCAAGCCATCATATTGATATATAAGCAGCAAAATCTCCCTCCCAGAATGAAAAAAAAATAAAAATGGCCTTTAAACAACATTGGCCTTTGCCAGGGAAGCAAAAAGCTACAACTGCAGGAAACACAACACAGGTTATTATAAATATTAAATACAGGCAGCCAAAGGGTAACAAGGAAATGCAGCCATGAGCATCATCTCAATAATTTGTGAAAAGATGTGTGGTGCCATAGGGAAGCGAACAGAGCTGGCACACGGATGCACAGATCTGAGTTTTCCAGGCAAGTAGAGCTGAAATCAAACAGGATAGAGGAAACAGGTTTCCAGACTTCAGGCTCAGTTCCTCAATTAGGTCTCTGATGAAGCATTGCCTTTACTTTGAACCCAGTCCTGGGGGAACCGGCATACAGATGATATATCCCATGTGCAGACCACTCCTCAAGTGCTGGAAATGCCTATTTTACAAAGCAAGGCAGATCAGAGGGAGAAAATTACAGTTTCAGCCTCCCACTCCCGTCCCTGCCAGCTCTGCCTCTCTCTCTCTCTGTGCAAAGCTCTGTCCCCACTTTTCTCAGACTACACCTGAGCAGCTGGCAAAGGCTTTGCCAAGTGCTCTCCGGGTCAAGGGATCACTCCCCTCACACCCACACACACATCCCACAGACCTTGGAGAAAACAGCCATCCAGTCTTGAAAGTCAATGACAGGCACTAAAAAGGTCTTCAGGAGGGGTGTCCTGCTGACAGCAGAGCCAGCAAATCACAGTAGAGGAGGGACCTGTCCCCGGGCTGGGACATAAGGGGGCCTTGGGGACCCATTATTGAGACCTATAATACAATATTCAAGCACGGAGCAATCAGTCATGTGCTCTGCCAGCCTTCCCACACCACAGCCTATCTTTATAAATTAGTCTCTATTTCCCTTCCTGCAAAGGAAGAGGAGGAGGAGGAGGAGAGCCTCTAACCTATTCCCTCATCTTAGAGAAGAAATCCTATATTATTAGTATGGCCATCCATCACGCTGCCTGCTCTGTAAGAAATGCGCTCCTTCTAACGCAGAAATCAATCCTTTCCTACGGAAAGGAAACAAATGTAATCACTGCTGAGCGTTGCTGGTCCTTCTTGGCTTTTGTATCTGGGACCCCGAACATCTTGATATTCTTCGTGGATTTTCAGTGCTGACCAAAAGTTGAACTTGTTGCAAGTGAAATTTCTGGAGGAAGCTGGGAGTGTCCCATCTGAAAGCTATAAAGAACTCCGTGAAAAACAACAGAAAACACTCATATGCCTGCAACAGATGTATTTGTTGGATTAAGGAAGTTTTCCCTAAAGTTTCATTTTATGTCTCAAACTCAGGAAAGCATCCCAAATAGGGACACCACTCACACAGATGATTAATTTTAAAGCAGACGTGCCAAGCACACAATCCGTGGGCCAGATTCAACCTGCACAACACATTCACCATGAGCTAGTCTCCATAATATTCTCCAAAACCGTATTTTTATTCCATAAATTATTTTTCTTGCCTTCCTGGCTTCGAGGACCAGCAACCTGGTACAACCACAGGCAGCAGGATCTGTCTGGCTGTGTGAGCAACCAGCAGTGATTCTGAGGGGCAAATATCATGGACCCCCTCCTTTCATTCTTCCCATCCCACAAAGTGAAGCTGGGTGGGAACTCCCCATTCTTCCTTTGTCCTCCCGTGGTTCCTTTGGATCCCAAAGTGGAATCTCACTCCTACCAAGCCCTGCAGGCTCCCCAGAGTGTGTCCTGCTCACTGTGAGCACCCAAGTCCTTGCACTGTGCCCCCAGGGGAACTGGGCTGCAAGTTCCCGGCATAGCTCAAATGTCTTTCCTGAATGAAGACCCAAAGGAAAAAAGAATTTAGAAGAATTTAACCAGCTATCTAAGAAGAGAAGGGAGGAATGCAGAGAATGAACCCACCAACATCAAAACCCAGGAAGCTGCCTTTTAGCCACTGAGACAATCTTGCTGATAGACTAGATTTTTCTCACCCCAGCTGGGAGTAATGTTTTCTTTCCTTTTTTTTTTTTTCCATTTGCTGAATGTGTTCATTCTACAGAGGGCTTTTTTTTTCTAAAAAAAAAAGACAACAGACATTCATGGCTGCCAGCTGTCAAAAGCCACAAAATGCCTGAGGCTGTCTGCCTTCTTGCAAATGCCGAAGCCATTTTTCCTGTAGTGTATGTCCCCATTAATCAAGTTTCAGGGCTGGTCTCAGTCTATATCATTGTCCATAAGCCAAGAGAGACACTTTGGGGTCATTAATGTAACACAGCAGCGCCGAACCTACCACGGCGTTGTCGGACACAAATGTCCCAGCTGGGCTCTTCTTCCACAGCAGTCAGTGGGTTTTTGTTTCAGTGTGGCTCAGTTCAGAGCCTGGAATACAGGTAATGCCTACAGACTGGATAACTGTTTCTTTAAACATAGTCACCAGAAAAAAAGCAAAGCCTCAGACATTTACAAATTAAATAGCTTTGGTGGGTGAACTAAACTCCATCTCCTCCAGAACTAATACAAGACTGTTTAATTCTCACTGAACTACCAGAGGCAGGCTGAGTGGTGAGTGGTGGTGTCCCCTGACCTCCTCTTGCTGAAGTCCTGAGAGCAAACAGGGTCCTGGGATGTGGATATGTGGGGGTTGCCAGGAGTGAGAACAGCATATTCACCATTTGCTGCTGAAAAAACATATCCATGTCTGGGGTTCTCACTTCAAAAAGAAAGTTGAAAAGCTCTACATGGTTCAGAGAAAAGCTCTAATAAAGGGGGAAAGCTGGTTTTGAGTGAGAGGTTAGAAAGTCAATCTGCTTGGCTAATGCAACAGAGAGTTCAAAGATGCCGATGTTGAGGCCCATAAATACTGCAAGAAGAGCCAGTTTCCACTATCAGAGCCTCTCCCAACGAGCAGAAACAGAATGATGTCACATGGCTGCAAGTTTGGGCTGAAGAAATTCAAAGTATAAACCTGGAGCTACAGAAACTGAACTGTGGCAATCGGGAAGAAGTGGAATGGTCTCACCAGCACCGTGGCACGTCCGCGGGAAGCTCAAAGGCTCGGCTCGGCTCAGCCAGGGGCTGAGCAGAGGTGCTGCAGCTCTGGCACGGGCTGTGCCCACAAAAACCTCTCATCTTACTCATGGCCACGGGGATTGAACAAGTTAAAACTGAGGCCAGCGAAGCTCAAGCAGTGACGTGACCCATCGCTCACTGCCAGCTCAGCAACATGGCCCACGGGCCCAACCCAACCAGCGCGGGCTGGAGCAATTGGATGTAATTGCCCCTTCTTGACTTCTTACCTCCAGAGAAGCCACAAAAGGACCTCCTACGTCTCTGTCAGTGGCAGCAGAGCCCAGCAGACAGCTCACAAAGCTCCTCTCAGCCAACCTTCATTCTGGCAATGAGATATTTCATGTGTTGCTCTCCTCTCCTTTAAGGCAGGTAGAGGGTCAAGGTAGGTTGGCTTCACAGTGAAGCATTTGTCACATGTCAATAATTCAATTAATGGATGTGAAAATGTCCATTAGGAGTCCAGTGACAGCCAAGTGATATGAGGGTCACCACGGGAAAACAAGCAGCAGAAAAGGGAAGAAACAAGAAGTACGAGCAGGGTCCTACATGTGCTCCTGGAAGAAAAACAGGACCTTTCTCCATCACATTTCATTCACAGAAATGCCTTTGCTTAGAGGGCTTGTGTCTTGTCTCACCATTCAGGTAATCTTTTAACTGCTGATAATTTTAATTTCAACGGGCACTTGATGTGCTAATCAAACCTGATGTCCCTCAGCAGGCTGAAAAATCCCAAGCATGGATGTGATTATTTGGCTTCTAAAGAAAAATGTTGGAGTGTAAAGGAAAAAAAAAAAAACAAACATCTTTTATAGGGATTATTTACTGATCTCTTCACATATTATTCACCCATATTTGTCTATTTTATACCCAGATTTATCCAGGCACGTGTTGCTTCATCTGCTGCATCCCAGAGCAGAAGGCAAATGGTAATGGGAGCTCCCTGGTTTTTGTGCCATTAGCCACAACCCTTTTGCTTCTCCAGAGTTGACAACCGAGCCAAAATCTCACATCTGCAATCCCAGATCACAAGGACTGCACACCTATTCCCTTCAGGAGCAGGGTTGGACAGCGGGTGAGGGTGTAGATGTGACCCAGAAGTTCAGGACAGTGCAGACACCTCAGGTACAAATTCCCTTTACCCAGATTCCCATGCCAGCCCCGGGGCTGGGCACCCAGCTGATGAGGTGACTTCAGCATGGGATCCAGGTCCCCTACCTCTCCCTGCCTGCTGTGGGTGGGCTCACAACCAGGGAGAAGAGAAATGTCTCCTCCTCTTCCCCTGACTCAGGCTTGTAAAATACAGCCTCTTGGAGAGACCAGCACGCTAATAAATCCTAGTGCCTGGGTGAATGGTTGTGTGATATGATCAGTCCCAGAGGGAGGCAATCACTGCCTGACAAGATTAAACTGAAGGGTCCCTGTGGGTGGGCGGGATGGGGAAACTCCCAAGCAGTGATCCAAGCCTTCCTTCCCGAGCAGTGGTGCTCCTTGGCAGGCCAGTGTTTGGCAGAGGAGGAGGCTGAGAAAAAGGGTGCAACCACTCACCCAAAGCAAAGCAGCCTCTTCTCCAGCTGGGAGCAGACTTTAGGACTGAGCCCAAGAGCAAAGGTGAGATCTTTGCTCACTCAGGGCCTGGACCTGCAGCATCCCCTGATCAGCAAATCTGGACTCCAGGAACTGCCCCATGATCACACAGGATTGTTCAGATAAGAAAAGCATGGATGAAAGTAGTAAAATTTTTCCCAGACCCCAAAATAGTTCTTGCAGCAATGATGTCTCTGTGCTACCTTCCTCCCCAGTGTCCCCAGTTCCCATTGACAACTGGACCACCATGCCAAGGCAGGTCACACCTGAAAGTCACTCAGCCTCAATGCACTCAGGAGAAGGAGCATCTCAAAACCAGGCAGCAGAACAAGGCACCCCACAGCCATTTCCACTCCAAACCACCCTGAACCCCAACAGGTTCATACAAACCCCAAGCTGGAGGTGGCTCAGAAGATCCAGATGTTCAGTGCAGAGTCCAAGGCGTGCAGAACAGCACAGCTTGAGCAGCCAGGTCATGTGGTCCAGGACATGAAAACACCAAGCAGACAACATCCATCCAGGTGGTATTAACCTGAACTGGTGTCTGCCAAGCAGAACATAGTCCAGCAGCACTGACCAGCTCACTGCAATGGTGAACATGAAGATACAAATCTGTCCCTACAGCCAACCCTTCACACACAGAATGTGGCATCCCTGCCTGATCCTGGCAGGGCAGATAGTGACAGGACAAGGAGGAGTGGATTTAAACTAAAAGATGAGAGGTTTAGATCAGGAGTTCAGAATAAATTCTTCATTGTGAGGGTGGTGAGGCCCTGGCACAGGTTGCCCAGAGAAGCTGTGGATGCCCCATCCCTGGAAGCATTCAAGGTCAGGTTGGATGCGGCTTGGAACAACCCAGGACAGTGGAAGTTGTCCCTGCCCATGGCAGGGAGATTGGAACAAGATTATCTTTAAGGTCCTTTCCAACCTAAACCATTCTAGCATTCTCTGCTCATGCACAGCCTCAGGTCTACTATGCAATTGTCCTTGGGAGGGCCCACCAGCCCACTCAGAAGTAGTTTTCATGGAGATATGGAGAGAAAATCACCCACTTCTGCAAAATTCTCTTCTTCTCTGTCTACCTGCCGACAGTGAGCGAATTTGGAGCTCGGTGCTCAGGCAGGAGTACACAAGGGCATCTGTGGTACAAGTCAGTTTTGAGATGCTCATCTGGCAGACTCTGCATGGAAACACAACAGCTGCTTATCAGCCTGGGTCCTCTTGTGTTTCCTCTTTCAAAGAAATCCAATTAACCTGCTTCCCTTTGCACTTAGCAGTTCTAACAACAAAGAGCATCACCTGGAAGGCCTTTTATAGGCAAAGTAAATGCCATGGCAACTGGCAAGATATTTCCAATAAATCCCAGCTGCGTCCTTCAGACTTCAAGTCCAGGGGACATTTCCCACATTGTAATTTCTCTCTTTCAACGTCCTCCATTTGTGGGGAAGTATTGACTAAGTGTTAAGCCTCCAGACTTAATTTCTGGTTCGATCCCCTGAAAGAGCAAGAACTCATCATTCAATTTCTCTGGAAAGGCTGGTACAGAAACACTGATCACTGTGATTAATTGTCACATCTGAGGGAGCATCCTATTCAGGGAAAAATTAGACTCAGCTCTGCGTGGGTTATTTACAACCCAGCTGCTCCAGCCATTAAAATTGCCCTTAATATCTGCTTCCCACGCCATAGTTTGGACACGTGGGTTTTGTTTCAAGTCCCTGTGTTCTCCAGCTCAGTACAGCTCATCACAAAATAAAGGCCTTGCTTCAATAAAGAGCTCTGTTAAGGACGCTCCTGCTGGAACGAGCCTTCCCTAGCAATACTTCAAGTCTGGAAAGAGACTGCTCTGAACACTAAAGAAATCCAACAGAAATTACCTTGGAATTTGTATGTTTGTATCTGTGTAGCTGTGGAAACACAATTAAGAGGTATGGCTTTTGTTTTCAAGGCAAACAGAAAATCTATGACATCCTTCAGTATTGCAAGGCTTCCCTCTCATCCTGTGGAAAGCAAAGGGCTCTCAACCAAGCTGGTTTTTTTCTTTTTTTTTTTTTATATAAACACCTCCCTTCCCCTAGCATAGATCAGTCCAGTTCTGAGCACATTCCTTGGCATCCTCACCCCTAATTGCTCTCAGGCTTTTGCAACACTTCACATGTTCCTGGCTGGATGTGGCGACCCAAGGGTTGGCTTGGCATTGGAGGAGGCTGGGTTGACCCCTGGTCTTGCTGAATCCACACTCCCAGTGGGGTGTCTGGGACACACACAAGGAGGCTGGTTGAGAGATGAATCACCTGTTGCTTGGGAGAAAATAGATTCTTTTCTCTACAGCTTGTGGAAGGTATTGCTGAGGTGGCTGCAGGCAGCGGAGAGGATGGAGAGTGCAGTGCAGAGCATCTGCTGGGAAATATCCCCGGTTGGATCCTCATGCCAACAAGTGCCCCAAAACTATCCACAGGAACAACTGAGCTTAAGTTTTTTATTTTCACTGTTTCCTTCTTTTGTCCTCTCAGCTCTGGCTCTTGTCCCCACCAGCTTTGCACCACTGCTGGGAGTGCTCCCTGTTGACTCCTTCTATCTGATTTCATACAATCACAGAACTATAGAATAGTTTGGTTTGGAAGGGACCTTCAAGATCATCTCATTCCAACCCCCCTGTAATGGTCAGGGACATTTTCCACTAGATCAGGTTTCTCCAAGCACCATCCAGCCTGGCCTTGAACACTTTTGGGAATGGGGTGTCCACAGCTTCTCTGGTTTCCTTTCAAATCTCCAGCCCAGCCTCAAAGGGGTGAAACCAGATATACCAAAAAGTATAGGCAAAAGTAGGCAAACTGCCTACTGCTTACACCACCTCAAAATTTCCTTCCCAAGTACCTGCATGGCACCAAGCATTCCGATCCCAGCCAGAGCCCCAAGCGCCACTGTGATGTTTATAATAACAGGCACAACCCATCAGTGCAGCCCAGTTATTGCATGTGCTGCACACATGAGCTTGCCTTTAATAATGCCTGTGTGCACAAGCTGTTATTCCCTGCAGCAGCCCCAGCAAACAGGGTAACCTGGGGCAGTGCAACGTGCTCGTCCAGGGCAGGGTTAAGTAGGTGATGATAAACTATCACCACCATAATCGAAACCCACGCACGCAGCGCCAGATGTGTTTGGCATCCTGCAAACGAGGGCTCCAGGCCAGCACTTAGTGATGTGTGAGCCAAAGGGTTTTCCCAGAACTGGGCTGAGGCTTGGGAAGGAAACTGCACCTTTGGGGCAGGACTACCTTCCAAGCAAGTGCATGGGACGCCCCCTGGAAAGGGGAATGGGACTGGCATTGGTAACGCAGGAACAGAGGCTCCCTGCTGCAAAAAACACCAAGTTGTGGGGGGGCAGAGGTTGCTCCACCAAGGACATGTGGAGATAGGACAAGGGAAATGTCTTTATGCTGGCAAACTGCTGGGCTAGTTAGATTAGATGTTAGGAAGAAATTCTTGGCTGTGAAGGTGGGGAGGCCCTGACACAGGTTGCCCAGAGAAGCTGTGGATGCCCCATCCCTGGAAGTGGTCAGGGTCAGGTTGGATGAGGCTTGAAGCAACCTGGTCTAGTAGAAGGTGTCCCTGTCCATGGCAAGGAGTTTGAAACTAGATGATCTTGAAGGTCTCTTCCAGCCTGAACCATTCTGTGATCTAAGGAGATTTTCCAGACCATCTCTTGTAGCCACACTGTCAGCCTCATCTGCCAAAGCCCCAGGCCTGAGGACTAGAGGCTGTTGCTCTGTTCATTAGGAAGAACTTTTCAACTCTGCTCAGGAAAGCATAAGCATAAGCATGTGGAGGAAAGGAAAACCTGGATTTGGGTAGGATACAATGGCAGGACTAGGCAAGGAAACCAAAACACTTAGGGAAAATCTCTTGTCTAATATCTAATCTAAACCCATCTTCTTCCAGCTTAAAGTCATTCCCCTTTGTCCTGTCACTCCATGCCCATGTCCAAAGTCCCTCTCCAGATCTCTTGGAGCC
>JAWWES010000168.1:58872553-58910765 GCA_035583135.1 Lophotriccus pileatus
TCCAGCTTAAAGTCATTCCCCTTTGTCCTGTCACTCCATGCCCATGTCCAAAGTCCCTCTCCAGATCTCTTGGAGCCCCTTAGATACTGGAAGGTGCTCTGAGGTCTTTCAGGAGCCACAAAACCAGCTCCCTAAACACTGCATCCTTTTGCAATCAGGAATTTCCTTCCCCTTTCGAGCTTCAGTTTGTAAACTATTTGTATGCTGATGGTTTTTAAATAGCTCCCAATGAGGAATTTACATACAGGGAATGGCAGAGGAAAGTAAATCTGTGGGCTGGAGATTTATGTAAACACAAATTCCCTGCAACAGCAAGTTCCTCGCTGCATGTCACTCCTTTCACAAAAACACACCATCAGATAAAGGCATGTACGTGATTCATTTGCTGCCCTCTGATGTGGTGGAGCTCTTGAATGAGAAGTGTAAACTGTCCTGCTTAAAATCAGACTCACAGGATGAGGTGACACGGCAAAAGGCAGGCTGAGTTTCTAAAAGACATGGAGATTTGCAAAATGGACTGTCCTATGGGTGCTAAAAACTCTCATGGGGGGTAGGAAAGAGGGTTTGTTTAGCTGTGCCAAAATGTTGGTGTGTGGAAACTAGAAAGCCATATTTATATCTACTAGTCTGCTCTGGAAGCTGTTACAGGCTTGACATTCACTGCCAGTGGATCTTTTATCTTCCCTTCCTTGTGCTAGAAATATCGTGAGACCACAATGATGGCAGGCTGCGAGATAGTGCAGCCATTATTAGACCAAAATAGATGGCTCTTGTCTTTGCTGCTGCTACATTTTCAGTCACATTTGCTTCTTCTTTCCAGGAAATGGGCCAAGGCTGGTGAAATTACTAAGTATTTTGGGAGAGAGCTGTGAGCACACATGCTTCAAGGAGGGCTGGTGTGAGTCCACATGGCTCTATAGAAACAGAATGCTTTGGGTTGGAAGGGACCTTAAAGGCCATCTCATTCTAACCTGCCGTGGGCAGGGACACCTTCCACTAGACCAGGTTGCTCCAAGCCCCTTCCAGCTGGGCCTTGAACACTTCCAGGGATGGGACAGTCACAGCTTCCCTGGGCAACCTGTGCCAGGGCCTCACCACCCTCACAGGCAAGAATTTCTTCCTAATATCCCATCTAACCCTGTCTCCAGTCACTGTGAAACCATTCCCCCTTCTCCTGTCACTCCAGGTCCTTGTCCAAAGTCCCTCTCCAGCTTTCTTGTAGCCCCTTTAGGTACTGGAAGATGCTCTAAGATCTTCCCAGACAATTCCATTCTCCACACTGAACAACACCAACTCAAACAATCACGAGATAAAAAGCACTTCAGTGGTGGAGATCCAGGACTCTCTGCAGGGGAGTCTGGTAGCCCCATTTCTCAGAGAGGAAAACTAAAGCCCTGGTAGAGTTGCTTCCAGAGCCATAAGACGCTTTCAGTGGGGCTTCAGCCCTGTCTGCAGATCCCACCCAGCTGACCCCACCAGCTGTAATGCACCAAGGATTGTGCTGCTGTATCCAAAAGAAGAATTTGACCTCCAAATCCCCAGCCTCTATGTCCTGACCACAGCCTGTCTAGACTCAGTGGTTACTCATATGAAACAGGGAGGGTTTCACGCTGCAGCTCAGAATCCTGTTTTGTCCCTGTGGGAAAATGTCCAGCCCCTCCTTCACACCACCAGCATCCCCACGGTGGGTGCACCAGGGAGCCCTTCTGACAGTAAGAGATCTCGCTCTGCATTTAGTCATCCAAGTAAAATGTCCAGGTGGGACTTGTGCAGAGAAAAAAAACCCTGGTCTGCCTGAAGTAAAACTCCTTCCTCTTCCCCAAAACCCATCCCAGATCTTCTGGCTCCAGAGGCCTTCTGGCCCCACCTCAGCCCCCCACTTTCTGCCTGTGTTTTGGAGAAACTGGGTGAAGGCAGCCTCCAAGTACGGGTCTGAGGAATTCTGGTGGGGCTGGTTGGCAAGTTTGCTCTGGAAAGCAGGCTGAGATCAGTTCACAGAGTGGATAAACCTTCTTCTGAGCATGGAGAAACGTCCCATGTGACAAGAGGTTGCTTGGTCAGCACTCCAGGCAATGAGGGGCAGGGGGTTGGTGTCAGACAAAATTATTCTCTCCAGCTGCCACCCAATGAACTTGTCAAGGGAGCTGAAAAGCAGACACTTCAGAAGAACACTTTAAAAACAGTGTTTAACTGTCCCAGAGTCCTGGCACTGTCTCCACAGTCCATCTGCTGAGAGCTCCCTCTCCTTTCCTATGGGATGTGTTATTCCCAGCTACTCCCCCAGGACCAGAGAGGAAATTCCCCTGATTGAACACACCAGTACCTGGTTTACGTAGGGTGTCCCACAGCCCTGGAGTTTCCCTACAGAAGCCTGCCCACATTTTGCTCCTGACCACAAAGCATTTGCTTTGCATTTAGCAGGAACAACCAGTTTAGTGTTGGGATGAATGATCGGTGTTAATTAGTAGCATTCAAAATTAAAATAAAGGTCAGAAGAGGGTAGGCATTATCAAAGAGCCTTGTTTGCTCAAAGGAAACATTAATGATGCACTTGTTCAGTGCTTCAAGATAAACTTGTTCAGGCACTGAGTTAATGAAGAAATAAATACTCCTCTCCACAGAACGTCACTACTCCTCAAACACAAACCACATGTCTTTCATCTCAAGGTGTGCCCTGCCCTATCTCTCATCTCTCCTCTCTGTTTAATTTCTCCTCACTCTCCGCATGCCAGCTCCCCTCCCCTGAGCAGCTGCAGGATCACCATCATTGTCAGTTCCTTGGACTTGGAATGACAGCTTCCCACTGCAGAGGTGTCACCCCAGAGACTTCTGCAGTGTCATCTCACTGCCCCTTCTTCCAACTCCCCTTTATTATGAACCAACAGACAAGGGGGTGTCACAGGGCTTGGGAGGATGGGGCAGGTCCTTTCAGGACCTCAGTCTTCTCCAGCCAGTCCAGACAAGCAAGAGCTCCTCTCCTTCTACCCAAACCTGTCCACCCAGAGACACCTTGACAGGCTGGAGAGCAGAGCCTGTGTAAACCTCGTGAAGTTCAACAAGGTCAAATGCAAGATCCTGCACCTTGGTCAGGGCAATGCCAAACACAGGTACAAGATGGGAAGAGAATGGATTGAGAACAGCCCCGAGGAGAAGGATTTGCAGATATTGGTGGATGAGACACTGGACATGAGCTGGTAATGTGTTCTTGCAGCCCAGAAAGTCATCTGTGTCCCAGGCTGCTTCCCCAGCAGTGTGGGCAGCAAGTGAGGGAGGGGATTCTGCCCCTCCACTCTGCTCTGTAGAGACCCCACCTGCAGTGCTGAGCCCAGCTCTGGGACCCTCAAGGTAAAAAAGGGCATGATGCTGTCGGAGCAAGTCCACAGGAGGCCACAAAGATACTCAGAGGGCTTGACTCCCTCTGCTATGGGACTGAGAGAGCTGGGATTGTTCAACCTGGAGAAGAGAAGGCTCTGGTGAGACCTTCCAGCACCTTCTAATACCTAAAGGGGCTACAAGAGAGATGGAAAGGGACTTTTTACAAGGGCATGTAGGAAATGGACAAGGGGGAATGGTTCAAACTTAAAATAAGGACAGATTTAAATTAGATATAGGGAAGAAACTCTTCCCGGTGAGGGGGGTGAGGCCCTGGAACAGATTGCCCAGAGAAGCTGTGGCTGCCCCATCCCTGGAAGTGTTCTAGGCCAGTTGGATGGGGCTTGGAGAAACCTGGGATAGTGGAAGATGTCCCTGCCCATGGCAAGGGGTTGGAACAAGATGGTCTTGAAGTTCCCTTCCAACCCAAACCATTCTGTGATTCTATGACCTGATGCTCCTGGTTTTGTAGCTGCCTAGGTAGATGCACCACCAGATCACAAGCTCCCCTGTCCAAGGCAACCTTCCTGCCCCGTCTGTGCCACACCTGGTAAAAGAGAGACCATGTGTGGGTCCAGATCCTTCTCAGCTGCCTGCAGGTGCTTTGCTGGTGCAGAATGAGCATGCACATGAAGTGAACTCTCACCTGAGAGCTGGGTCATCTTCTGCAGGTGCTTTGCTCCATCGACAACAGAGGGAGCCCGAGGATGTCTGTGCTCCAGAGCCAGGCACCTCAGGCAAATTTAGGGTGGGATGAATCCAGGGCTAAACAAATATGAATACATTCAGAAGCCAGCAGTAGCAGCATTCACATGTATTTATATATACACAGAAAGAAAGAGGGAGGGGAAGTGCACGCACACCCTTTGGCTCCTCCGTGACCCCCAAAATGCCATGAATCACTTTCAGCAGGACAGGACAACGCAGCAGGTTTTGCCTCCTGCCATACTTTTGGCAGACCCTGCCTGACCATCGGCAGAGCAGTGAGGGGGCTGCAGAGCCAGTGAGAAGAAACCGAGGTCCAGGAGCTGGGGGGTTTCCAGGCCCCACGGTCCCTGCGCCAAGAACACAGCGCTCCAGCTCCCACTGCTGAAACCACCGAAGGTTGAGGAAGATGATATTTCCATCTTTTGGAAACTAAACACTGGGAACACGCCTACACAGTCTTTGTCATAATCTTCCGAATTCAGCTAGAAGTAAAGAACGGGCAAGGGTCAAACTTTTCCTGGCTTAGCAGAAGCGCTATCAAAATTTAACCTGTTCCCTGCTGGAATCGCACAGATCCCAACAAAGACACCCTTGTGCATGACGAGCACACATTTCTGCCTTTGCAGCAGCGTAATTTTCCTTCTCCCTCCTTTCCCTGCGTGCTCGGGCGGCGCAGACAGCGACGTTTCCGACACCGGCGGGGAGGAGCAGACCCGGCTGCGTGGCAACCATCTGTGGAGAGGTGCAATCCCGCATCCCGCGTCCCATCCGGCTGCAGGCACCCGGCAGAGCCGCTCCGCCGTGCCAGGAGCACACGCGCCAGCCCTGACGCTGCTGCTTCACCCCATCTCCCACGCTACGGGAGAAGAGGCAGGAAAAGATGGGCTTCCAAGGGGAGCAGATGGGCACCTGTCAGCGGCCATACGTCAGGGGATCAGTGGTTGGGATTGTGCTTCAATAAAAAAAAAAGGAAAAAAAAAAAAAGAGGAAGGAAAATGGGAAAAAAAAACCCACCTTCTGCAAGATTTTCAATCACATGGTTCTCAGATGCTATGTGGGGGGAAAAAAATAAATTGGCAGCTCTCCCCTTTTTTTTTCCTAAGTGAACAGGAGAGAAACAGCCTGGTATCCCACATTTGTCACAGCACCCCTCACCATTTTGGAAGAACAGAAAAGAGGGGTCTGTTTCCCTGAGTTATATCCCTGTGGTGTTTCAGGGGAGGGGTGGGCAGCTGCGTGCAGATGGCCCAACCTGGAGAGCAGGAGCCGCAAATCGGTGAAAGATCTGAACTGATGCAGCTCAGCAGCATCACTTCCCAAGAGGTCAGGAGTTAATTCAGATCTATGGGTTGATGGTCATGAGGATCCCAAGCCCCTGAAAATCGATAGCAGACACCAAATGTGACACGTTAGACAGCAATGGGGCGAAGATGCTCAAGTAACTTTATCTTGCCCAGCAGACCTGTGTCAAGGCTGTTTGCTCCAGCCCAGCTGTCTCCGAGCTCAGGAGCCATACGGCTGGTAGGACTTCAGAGAGGGAGATCAAATTCAGAGGCAGCAAAGCACGAGGTTTTTTGCTTTCCACATCCCTGCTCAACTTTTGGCCTCCTACTGTCGCAATGGATTTCTGGGAGGTTCTCGGCGTTGCTTGCTCTGTGGCAGACTGCACTTCCAGCTACAAAAATAGCGCAGACACTAAAACGATCTTCAGGAATCAGATAAGAGCTCCTCCCAGGAGGAACAAAAAGGTTTCTTTCTTCTCTTTTCTTTTTTTTTTTTTCCTTTTTGTTCTTTGTGTTCGAGAAGACTGATGTGTTACAAATATAGGTTGTGATTTCCATCCCAAAGTGCTTCGCAAGAGCTCCACTGGCACCTCCGCGCAGAGCTGGCAGCAGGCACCGCTGGGATGAGCTTCACAGAGGAGCACAGCTTGCCTGGGCTGCTCACAAAAACCATCCAAATAACTGCACAGCACAGCTGCAATAGACCTTCTGGTGTGGCAGCTACCAGAGGCGACAGAAAGCAGTTTTCCTCCTAAAACACAGTTCAGAGGGGAAAATGCATAGGAAAAAGCTCTGTCACATCACAGTTTTCTGTGGTCTTGGACAAGTCATTTTGGCCATTGAGTTTTGCCTAGGAAAGCCTTAGGGAGACTCAAGTCAGACTCTCCTAAGCCCCCTCATTTTGTTAACTCGGGATGAGTGCCTGGGCCCTTGTTGGGTCAGTGTTCTCCCATCCCTGCGACTTATATCAGCTCTTGGAGGGGTCGCACCAGTCCTGGAGCCAGGATGAGATAAGCCCTGGGAACAGGAAGATGGGAGAGGGGAGGGAAGGGAGTGTGGGACTTCCGCCAGTCCTTCTCCCCACTCACTGCTTTTCATGGAAACACATTTGAAACCTTTCTCTAAAATGAGAGCTTTAGAACTCCCTTATCTGCATATGGTTACTGATAAGCACTCTGATATATGTCTGGTCACACTGTGAACCCCCTGCCCCTTGCTCAAATGCATGTGCACATAAACAGATACCCACAAGCCCCCAAAAAAGAGCCTTGAAATGCTACATAAACATAAATAAAGGCTACATAAACACAAATAAATAAATACAATACATCAAATGAGGCCCTGAGGGACCTCGAGTGGTGTCCTAGTGTATCTCCCAGGGCAGGGTGAAATTACTGTTTATTGCCCAACCCGGTGCTAAAAATATCCATTGGCCGTAATTCCAGTCTTCCTGGGCAACCGATTCCCTTGACTCTCTCCTTTTCACCCTTTAAAAGCTTTTCCTGGAACTGGATGTTCCTCACTGCAGTTTAAGCCCAGACACTTTCCTGTCCCCGGCAGACACGGGGAATGTTCATTCCCATCCTGCTCTCAGAGCACATCTGGAGTCAGTTACTTCTCCCACTCGGGCTCTGCTACGTTTGCGTCTCTTCTCCGGACAAACTGTGGCATTTTGTTCAGGAAGAAACAAAGAGCCAGTGGTTGGCCATAAGGAAAAAGCAGAGCTGGTGACAGTGCTGGAAGGAGTGGATGAATATGGATAATTTGTTGGTGAGCTGGTGGAAGGATGAAAACAGGACAGGTTTCAGCAGTGGCACCAGGGGCAGGCTCTGTGAGACCCCAGCGGTGTTTTGCAGCATGACTTGTCTGCTGCCCACAGCCCCAGCATCCCATTCCCACCCCTGGGCTGGCACACATGGCACACAGACTGTGTTTTGCAGCGTTTTTCCATTTTTAGTGCTCTTTTAAAGATTCTCCTTTGCAGGGGGTCAGAAAGAGAGGCACAATTTTAAAATAGTTATAAAACCAGACTGAAAACGTACTGGACCAAACCCACATGCTGCAGCATCAGTATGACAGAGGATGGGTTTAGATTTGATACTAGGGAGAAATTCTTGCCTGTGAGGGTGGTGAGACATTAGCACAGGTTGCCCAGAGAAGCTGTGGGTCTCCCATCTCCAGAAGTGTTCAAGGCCAGGTTGGAAGGTACTTGGAGCAACATGGGCTAGTGGAAGGTGTCCCTGCTTTTGGCAGGGGGTTGGAAACAAGTTGGTCTAGAAGATCCCTTCCAAACCATTCTGTGATCCTATGAATATGGCCTTGTTTCCTCATTTGTTGTGGTCCTCACTCAATGCTCCCCCTCCAACGTGGAGCATGACCTGTGCATACAACAGCACCTCACACCATGACTCACCTCCACCCAGCAAAGCATATTTTCCACCCACAAAGCTGCAACTCCCGTGTTGAAGGTCACCACCCTTCAGCAGAGGGGAACAGTGGCTGGGGACAGGGCACACGTCCACCCCTCTGCCACTGCACCCACTGAGCACATGAGCCCTGCCAGCAGTTTAGATCAGTGCACCAACCCCTTCCATGGGGAGCCCTTGATGGGAGACCTCATGCCGCTCTCACACCTTTCAGTGCATCTCCTCTCAGAGCCCTTAACAGGGGCAACATAACAAAACCATACAAGAAGTTGTGCATGTAGCTGGGATAGCAGAGGACAAAATAAGCTGCATAAATTCCTGGGTGTTCACGCTGATGCTCTCTTTTCCCTTTAACACCAACAAAGGCCCATTGAGCCTTAGCTGTAAATTACCAACATGCAAGAATTTTCTGAGTCCTAACTGAAAGGGAAAACACCATCTATAGCACAGTTTTCTGCCTCACAGAAATTCCACATGAGTTTCGCTCGGCTCAGTAGAATAGAGCTGATGAAATCCCATCTGAAAGTGTCAGGGCCTCGGGTCAGTCTAAACACTCTTCTGGGAGCATCCTGAATCCTATTCCCTTCCCCGCCCCCGCCTTGGAGACGCAGCTCCACATTTTTTGCTTTACTGTTTTTCTTGGCAGCTGTTTTCTTTCAAGTCAGGCTATGGCTGTGTCGCTTTTAGGTGCTTAAATTCATATTCTTGATTCATTTCTTCCCTAATCACTGGGGATACTGAGTTTTACAAAAGGGAGCATAATTAATCTTCCAGGTTTGTGCATGTGTGATGAAAAAGATGTGATCCGTGACAATTTAATGCCCTAGCTAGCTGCTGTTAGACAATGGAAATTTCTGACTTATACCCAAAAAAAGCCACACCCAGGCTCACAAAGACTGCAGCAGCTGACAAGCATCTTCTCCAAACCCTTCAACGGGAACATTTTTTTTTTTTTTTGAGGGTGCTTCTGTTGTTGTTGTTTTAAACTTGGCCCCAAAAATAAGTTGCAGAAGAACAAAGCTGGCAACTTGCGCAGTGGTTCGATGAGTTCCAGAAGCTGTTGAATTTCTCACGGCATTATCAGCGATCTGGGAGACCCACCAAGGTGAATTTCATACAGCAATTGCTGTTAACAGTGCTCCGCTCCCCTCCAACATGCATTCCTCCTCCCACTCCCCTCCAACATGCATTCCTCCTCCCATTCCCTCCAACATGCATTCCTCAGGATCCCTGGTTTGACAGTCGGCATCCCTTGCAGACAGCTCCATCCCATTCTCAATTGCTCTCTTAGATGTTAACAACCCCGAGATGGACAGCGTGGGTATTGGCTGCCCATTACAGAGCTATTAGAGTGGCATTTCGGTAGGAAATGGTGGGAATGCTGCAGCAATCAGACAGAGTTATAAAAGGTTAATGAAGATGAAAGGAAAGAAAATACAGAGGGAAAGCCCAGGCAGCCAGAGAGATTTTGGCAAGATTTGCTAAGCTGCTGCCTAGCCACGCACTATTTCCTGCATTTCCCAATCCAGCTGCACATTTCCAGTAGCCTCAGCAAATCTGTATCGCTGGGAGAAACGCTGAGCTACCGTGTGTCTGCTCACATTTGCAGCGTTTTGTGTCCATTATTGAGCAAAATGGTCAGGTTTCCAGAAGGAATTTGGGAAGAAAGTTCACTTCATCTAAATACAGTGTCCCTGGAGAGGCTGAACTCAGAAGTGCTCCAGCTTAGGCTGGAAATGCATAACTGAAGTATTATCCATGTGTCACTCAAGCAGAGAGCTCTTTCCAAGTCACCTCAGTATTTTTGGAAGGAAAATTTTTCACTCAGCGTTATCAGAGACCTGATAGGAACAATCCTCTGGTACTGCTGTTTAGGACAGGATGGTGCAAGGCACTCCTTCAAAGCAGGGGGAAGAAACGACCACCCTCATCAAGGGACAATTCCTGACAGTACACTTTTACTGTAATATTCAAATTTCACACTCCGGGACTCCACTCCTTCCCTTTAGAAAGTTATTTAATGCTGTGAGAAGTATCCTCCTCACACTTTTTTTTTTTTAATCACACCATTGTTTTATTCCTTATGTCTCTCACCACCTAAAATATCTCTCCTTCCTCAGCAGCACTCCAGGCTTTCAAATGACTGAGAGCTCTTGCCTAATCTCTCTCCTACTCCTCATCCCATGTCCAGACGGGTGCTTAGCTAAGCTATGCACGTAGCTCACTGTCAGCATCGGCCCATCAATCAGTCTCCGCAGATTCAGCACCTTGCCAGTGCTATTTTCTGAATCCCTGACACTTGTCACCATGTCCCCAAGCCGAGAAGGGGACATGGACCTGCTGGGTGGGATCAGACGGGCTCCACAGGGAGGGACTTGCAGCTCACAGGGCATCAGCACATAAAACCCAGCCCATCACTCAGCAGTTTTGCTGCTCTCTCCTCTAATTCATCCTTCATGTGATCTCCCACCAAAATTTCTCCACGCTGTTTCCAACTTTCCCATCTCATCAATAACGAAGTTATTTTTAGCCATGTTGTTTAGCTCATGTATTTCCCAAGGAAGTCCTGATCTCCTCTGCTGCTCATTCCTCTCAGTTCCTCTCAGTTCCTCAGTGACTGCAGGTCTGACTGCACTGCACAGGGATCACTCATGAAGATTTACCACCAGCACCATCTGTGACCCAGGGGACACCCCCTGCACTCCAGGCACACGTCCCCCTGCAGTTATTACTGTCATTCCTGGGGTTAAGGGTATGTGCAGGCAAGCAGAGCTTATTCACAATTAACTTGGTCTCCATACAGCGTGGGAGAGCTTTGGGTCTCCTATATATCACGCTGTGGGGAGCTGGGGCAATCACTGCCTCATCTCCCATTCCCCATGGCTGTACAGATTTATTAATCAAGGTGTGGCCACAGTCATGGTGCCCAACACTGGCCACCACAGTTGCCATGCTGGCCATCCCACAGACTGCCCAGCACGGACAGCAGAGGCCCAGTGTGTGGCACTACCCTCGACTGGCAGCAGTGTCAGCCTCTCCAGACTCGGGATTTTTGTGGCTGTGACAAACTTTGAGCTGGCTTTCAATTTATGCAAGGTGCCATATTCATGCCACTTTGAACTGCCTGCATGAGTAAAGCACCCTGACAAGCCAGAATTCGTGGGGACTGCAGTCAGTCACATTACAGCCCATGACAGATTTAATTGCAGATTAAAAATTGCATGGTAGAAATATTACAGGAGACTCGAGAGCTTAATTGTTTCCTGCGTAACGTAGGAGCTCAATTTTATTTTTAAACTCTCAAGTGCTGACAGCCAATATTTTGGTGTGAAAAATCTAAGGAAGCAACTGCTGCCTCACTGTGAACAAGTAACAACTTCCAGAGTTTAATCTTACACCTTAATTTGTTCTTAATATTCAGATCGTGGCAGCAGCCAGGAGGTATTATCAAGCTAAGTGCTCCTTTGTGTCAATACACAGCGGTAGAAAAATTCCCCACCCAAATGAGCTGTGATTGTCGTATCTGCTGGAAGAAAGCCACGCTCTCTCTTGTGCCGTACTAATGCACTTCTAGCGACAGAACTGATTAGGATTCCTGCTTTGGATTTGCTCAGATCTAAGCCTGGTTGGGTTTTTAATCTTTGGGATAAGCTGTGGATAGAGAATTAGCCATTTAGATATAAATGCATCACTGGGAAACTGTTTGCCAGGACCCGTCACAAAATGACTTCAGAGTCTGACCTGGCGAGTGGCTGCAAGATAAGGAAGTGATAACCAGGGGTGTGGGGGCAGAGGGGGGATTTTTGGCTCTAAAGAAGCACTAGACATCTTTGGCTGATTCTGTCTCCACTAGCACAGAAATCAGAAGAATACTGAGGAATGTGTGCTACGAGGGAAAATAAGCACCCGCCACTCATCTCAGATTTAAAATGATGCCTGAAAGAGGAGTTACAGAGTTGTCACTGACAAGGGAGGTACTGGGAGCATTGTTTGGGCTGTTGGAGCCTCCTGGCTCTCCAGCATTGTATTTTGATAGAGCTGCCCAATGGAGTCGGGTAGGACATGTGTCCTTCCCATCCTGGCGAGGCTGAAAAGTAGCATCACATGTGTGAGAGGCACCAGGTTGAGGCTCTTCTCTTGCAAACAGCAAGAAGGTTGGGTGTGCTTTTTCCAGAAGGCTTCTTTCTCCAAAGCCATTATTTTTCCCCTGTCCTAAAAAGGTCTGACTTAGTCACCTCCCTTCAGTTGTCCATCACATAGTGACAAAACCTTTGAGGCTGAGCAGGACTCAGGAGTGACACAACACCACAGTGGACTCTGCCACAGCACCTGAGCACGGCAAACTGCTGGGACCCTGCTCCCACATACTTGTCACCACACTTGCTCTGGGGCTGGGCTCAAATTTAGCAGCAGAATAGACACAGACACACAGACTGCAGCCTAAAGATCTCATACCCAAAATCACTGGCCACACTCCACCTGAAATCGGTGTCCTTTCTGATTCCCATGGATGTCAGAAAGATTTATCCAGAGAGATCTTATTTTACAGCCTCTGTCTTTTGGTGTGTTTGCTCTTTCAGTGCTCTGGGTTCAGAAGTTACTGCACCCTCCCCAAACCCTTTCTCACCCGCGCTGGAGGGCTATAAATTGTAACAGCCTGCAACACATTCAGCTATGGTCCTGTCCATCATCTGTGCGTGGCATTAACCCTCTGAAACGTGGTCACCCAGATCTGCATTTCCCAAGCTTTGAATCCTTATCCATTGCTAAAGCCCCTCAGACAGCCGAAGAATGAGGCGCGGATAGCAGCCGGCATTTCTAAAGAAAACTTGATGGCTTTCTGACACCCGACACATGCAATTCCCAACAGAGTTAATTGAAGCTAATTCCTCAAAGGCTGAGATGAGAATATCCCCATAAATTAGGTTCCTGCTTCATTCCAGACATGGACGACATGAATGCATTACACGCAATCCCCCAATTTACAGTATTAAAACAGGCAAGTCAATCAAGGAGGCTGAATAAAGTCACTTGAAAGCTGAAATTCATTTTCATCCTCGCTCCATCTGTACTGTAACCTGAAAGGTTGATTTTTGAGGGCATCTTTCATATTTCCATGCACAGCAGGACGCATTCAGTGAGAGAAGGGCCTCCTCTGTGGGTGCGACATGTGTTGAGTACAGCAGAGCCCCTTCTTGGGGGATTTTTCTGGGGTGCAGGTTTTCAAGGCCATTGTTGAGGCAGCTCTCAGAGATGTCTCTAGAGACCTTTGAGTTTCCAAGACAGAGAGAAAAAACACTGTAGGACAGAGGGCTCCATGTTCCTGCTGTCGATGCAGAAAATCCTGGTTATCGTAGAGGGCACACACAGAGACACGCACATATAAATCTAACCTATAACACTGCTACTGCCAATCTGCTCTCATTAACAGAGAGTTATTTTTAAATCCTGTGTTTTTTGGACACAGTCCTAATGACAAGTTATTTTTAAATGGCACTTTAAAAAAAAAAAAAGAAAAAAAAAAAGGCACAATTCGTGTGCCATTCATGTCACTCTTCCAGGGATTGAAATATCACTGAATTGTACTGTAGGGATTATGCAAATTAAAGCCAGATTCAGTGAAAACTGCCCAGCTTCTGTGCTGCTCAGAATCAGAAGGACTGAAAATACATTTCTGGGAACTTTTGTTGCCTTGCAGAAGCTCTGGAGACATAAAAGTTGGAAATTGCTTGAGCTGTGGTCTATACCCAGTTGGTTATATGTTGGAAGAGTGCTTCATGTTGAATACTGGATGAATAAATACCCAGGTGAAGCAAAGGTGAAAAGCTGAGCCCTGATCAAATTGAAACCCTGTGACAGAACCAGGATCTTGTGAGTTCCACCATGGTTTAACCCCAAAAGCCATGCTGTGACCTGGTATAGACTAAAGAATAAGACTTCAGCATCATATGTCATGTTATAAATGACCCGTAGGGCAACACTATAAGGTTCATTTATAAGGTATTTTAGACATGCAGGATTTGGCAATTAATATTTGCACCAAGTTCAAGCCCAGCTGTGGTGAACCTGCAATAATTCTCGCTGGGATCCACAGACTTCAAGGGCTCAGGGAGATCTGAACCACTGCCTTGCCTGACCTTCTGTACATGTATCACAGCTTCTGCCTCAAGCCCATAACTCCTGACTGAGCTATGACCCATCCTCAGGGAAATACGCAGACTCAACATAAACACTTAGAAGGTGGAAAATCCAACTTGTCCTTGAATTGCTGTTCCAAGGTTAGCTGCCTTCCTTGTTCCAAGTCTTCCAGCTCTAATTGAGCTGACTCTCGTTTCCCTTCTAACCTTTCCTGCTAACATGAAGCATCACCTCCCATTAGAAATTTCCTCCATGCACAGGTACTCCAAGACCACAATCAAATCATCTCCTGACCTCTTGGATCAGTTAAACCAGGGGGGTTATTCCATAATAATATTTTCCCTACTGGCTGTGCTGTAGGTCAGTATGTGCAGGGATGTTGCTGCTCTGTAATGAGTAGCGGTTGCCACAGGTCAGCTGAGGTTGAGTAAATCTCCACATAAATGCCCTCTGCCCAGAGCTAGCGCAGGATTATCTCTATAACACAGCTCAAGAACAGCCATAAACTCATTTGTATTCTTTTCCTCTCGTCTAATTGCTTTGGAGAGAATAATTCATGAATGAAACGCCCGACTCGAGAAGTGTTAAATGCATTGACACAGCATCCCAGGTACATTTAAATGAAGTAATATTTACCTATAAGAAAATATAGTGGTGATCTAAACACAGTTTCTAATGATTAAATGGTAAAAATTGTGTTACCAGTTCGAATTCACAGAAAAGAACCGACTTCAGGGAAATTCATTTTCATTTCTATAAATGAAAGGTTGGGAAAATATTGTTCATCAATGATACATAAGCAATATAATGTTCTGTTCCTCTATTCTACCCAAGAGATCATGTTAATCCTTTTGATTTATGCACAGCTCCTTAACTAATACTGTAACAAATGGTATTGACAATTGAACTCACTTCTGTAAGAAATTCATTGTATTTGCAGCACCCACAGTAAGAAATGCCTTCACACTCCTGACAGGAGATCTAAATAAAATTAAAGAGCTAAGAAAAAAGGCTGTAGAAAAATCAGAAAGGCATAGCTGATTAGGAAATGTGACTTGCTTATATGGGGGTATTTTTTGTATATATCCAAGGCAGTATAATGCACATAAAAAGGGAGGGGGGTGTCCAGTTTAAACACACAAATCTTCAGTTCTTTGCTTCCCAATGCAGAGCTGTTTGAGCTACTGACCATCATACAGTGCTGGCTTTGAAAAGGCTGGCAAAGACCTGAATCAATTTAATCTTATTAAAATACAGAGCAGTTTAAAGATATTATCCCCGGTGGCTTACTGATGGCTCAATTGCTGCTACAATCTATGTAAAGGCTTCGAGTGATGAAACTCTATTAGTTCCTGCCTTGTCTCTCCTTTTCAAAACAGTTTCAGAGGTTACTGCTATCACTGGCTCATCAGTTCTCAAAGGAAATACTTTCAGAAGCAGAACTAGAAATGTCTCCTCTTGCATTACCAGCATGTAATTAGGGGAAAGCTGCATTCCTTTCAGCTGTACACACAGAGTCACACAAAGCGTTTTCTAGAAATGGACTCGACTAGGGTCAGACAACAGTAATCAGCAATAACTCACTGAAGAGCATTCAAAGGAATTAATAGTGATTACAGGTTATTTAGCCATTCTTCTTTAAAAAAAAAAAAAACACAAAAAAAACAAAAAAACCCCACTCTTGTTAAAAACAGAGCACCTGGCACAGCACAGCACTGCCAGGCTGCCACAAAGCGCCGGCGATTACACCCCTGCCGAGCGAGTGCAGCAAATCCACAGCATCAGCAATAGCTCAGGATGAGGCACCGGCCCAGAACCAAATTCATACCACTTAAATACCGACCTGTGATTATTCTCAGGCAGCAGCACCAAAAGCAGCCTAAGGTTTGATTACTAAATGAGCATTATGTCACACAACTGCACGGCAATAATTACAATGGCCCTGAGCTGCCAGGCTATGGCAACTTCCCGCTAAGCAACGTGCTTTAGGGAGAGAGAAAATATGGATTACACTGTAAAAACTGAACTCCTCTCCTGCTTGGGGAGTGCAGGAGAGGGAGAGGTGCCTGTGCTGTGCACTACAGCCAGCGTTCACTTGGTCTGGCCACACTGAGCTCCCACGTGGTGGCAGCTCAGCAAGCACAACCAGCAGGGTAAATTGGCAGCTTTCATGATTTTGAAGTGTCTCCCAAGCAAACTACCTCGTAATGAAACCACACTCACTCTCAGCTAAACCCATACCCCCACACAATAGGACCACCAGCAGCTCCAACCCGTGGCAGAGGCTTGGCTTTTGAAAGGCATTTCTTCAGCTGTCTTTCAACAACCCCTCAGTAATTTGTGTCCATACCCTGCTATTTATTGAAGCTGGTTCAGGAAGGAGGAGGATTCAATGCCTGCCTCAAATCAGTCCCCCTAGAAATGGTCATTTTTGCTCATAACAAAAATAGAGGATTCCCAGTGCTGGGAAGGCATAGCTCAAGTCAGAGAGTAATCACCTGTGAGGTGATAAAAGAACAGGAGGTTTTCTGAGAAAAGTGGGAGGTTTCCAGTCCACCACAGTCATCATCTCTCTGCTCCATGGAAAGCTTTTTAGTCTGCAAGGAGAGGAACAGCTCAGCACAAATACCAAGACAAGGAGCACGGGGATTGGAACGAGGTGATCTTTAATGTCCCTTCCAACACAAACGATTCCATGATTCTGTGATTCTATACTTGCTCCCAGCACATCATGACATTGTCCAGAAAACTTGCAGAGGAAGGTCCTATTATAGAAAATGTTCATATTTTAGTGGATGGAAGAAAGAAAATGTCAGCCACGGCGTTTACAAATAACGAGTTGCCCCAAATATTTCACTCCTCCAGTTTTACTTTAAAAGGGCTGGGATGTTGCAGAAGGCACGTTGCTGTTTTTAAGGAATGCTACCTGTCCTGCAGAAGTGCAAATCAAAATTAAAAAGGGGGGAGGGGTGTGTGAGTGTGAAGCAATATTTTCAGCCATCCATGGGATTTCTCACAGCGATTTTCCTCAGAGCTCAACAGTCAGAGAGGGAACAAACATTGGCAGAGAAATCGGGGAGATACTTTATCAGGAAAAGTAAGCACAAGCAGCATATGGTGGGGAATCAGATGGTCTGAGGTGTGAAAGATGTGTCTGTGAAGCAAAGGACATCTGTGCTGGGGTCCACTGACCAGTCTGCAGGATGTGACACTCCCAAGTGAGGGGGAATGGCAGGAAATTAAGCCCAGAGAGTTTCCTGGCTGCACCACTGTCACCTCCACACTCAGGGATTGACCTGACCCAGATGTGGGCAGTCACCTTGGGAAAACATCATGAGTTACCAGTGATACACAGTGGCAGCTAAAAGCAAAGCCATACCTGTTTTTTGTGAGAATTAAAAAAAAAAATTAAAAATTAGAAAAATAGGAAATAGAGATTAATTGTGCTTCAGGTGGAAATACACTTCATGGAACTTCAGAAAAAGGGGTCTTTCTGTATGAGGACTGCACTCTGCTCATCTCCCCATATTCCAGAAGCCTTAATTCATCTTCTTTGCTGATTTTCATTTGCATCTCAAGGTCAGAGTCAGCCTGTTCAAGCCTCTGCTGTCCCACTCACTCACAGGGTAATTCTGCAGTCAGTGTTCTGACTGCTTTACAGTCCCTGATAAGATTTAGATCATTCCCTGCCTTTGTGACAACGTGGCAGGATCTGCTGAGAGGAAACCTTCAAAGGATTCTGCACAGTGTCATGGGAAAGCTGCTGTGACCAGCCAGACCTGGACCAGGGATCGTCCTCAGTGGGCTCAGCTTTGTGAGCGGCCCCGGGTTATTCCTCTCCTCTGCTGCTGCCCAGGGATGACCCTGCAGTCCTGATACTGCTTTTGCTACAGAGGAGTGCTTGAGAAAATAAGCTGCAGGGTGTCCCAGACCTCCCAGCTCCGAATCCCATGCCTTCCACAAAAATCTGGAATTTCCAGGTGCGTCGTGAAGCTGCTGCAACATCCTTCTGCAAGACAAGCGCCCAAACCCAGATCTGAGGCAGATCAAGGAATCTCCCTTGCACAGATGCCTCTTTCCAAACACCCAGTGCTATCGTCCAAGCCTTTCAACTGAGTCCAGCGTCCTCTTGGTGATTACCCAAAGCTTTGTTAGACATGCAAATGAGACACTCATCTGGGATCTTCTCAGATGAGGACTTCGTGATGCGCTGCTGCTTTACAGTGACAACGAGAGACTATTTTTTCCTCATGCTGGAGACTTGCTGAGTGTGCACAGGAGAGCAAGAGCTCAGAAACCAGGGTTTTGAGGAGCTGACAGCATTCCCAAGCGACAGCACACCAGTCCGCCTGTTCAGCGAAACCACCGTGGAGAGCAGTGAGGAGCGGGCAGGCAGCCAGCAGAGCCTCCTGTGCTCATCCTCACCTTCTTTTCATCCTGCAACCTCGCCTGCCCTCCTAAACAAAGCCATAGGCTTCAGTCTGAGGCTGGCTGCCTGTTTGTTCATTATTCCCCTGGCCTCCAAAAAGAGTCTTTGGACACTGGCACAGCACAAAGTGCAGGGGCCATTTCGGAATCAGCGGCGAACACGCCCAGCAGTATCTCAAACACTGTATTCCCCCAACACTCATGCTAAGAACTAGTTTTCCAGCTAATTTCTGAGAAATGTTGGCATTTTGAAACACGCTCCCTGATGGATTATTGCAATCAAGTTACGGGCATGGCGCTATTTAGTAGCATTTATCACGTGCTGCAATTTCAAATAGGTTAAACTCTATCAATGAACGAAGAAGGTGGTCATTAGTTAATAGCCTGGACCCACTAAATAATCACTCTCTCTCTGTATTATTCATTCCCCCACACCAACATATTGTGATTCTAAAACATTTTGTGAGAATGAAGGTATTCTGAAGGAATGGGAAAAGCAAGGATCAAGTGACAGAATAGGGATAATAAGGAAGGAGTAAGAGCTCAGAGTAACTCGGGCAACTGTCAGCTCAAAGGCTGCCAGATCCATCCAGGAAATCCATTTTTGGAAAACAACTTCCTGGGATAGGGCCTTCACAAGGGTAAACAGCATTGGAGAATCCACTGACTTGCCAAAGATACGCAGCTCTGGCCCAAGGTGATGAGAAAGCCTGAAATCCCAGTTCTTCTGCATGGGCAGCAAGAGCCCAGTAACTCATTTCAGCCCTCAACAGGGCACAGCCTGGTCAGCACGGGGCTACACTGTATTATATGCCATGACACATTATTAGTGTGGACTAATAATCCCTGCTGGATGGCAGTTCTATTCTGCTCATTCCAGAGCCACCTTCAGCTCTCCAGTGCACAGCATCACCTTGCTCCAAAGGACCAGGACTGAAATGCCAACACTTACAGAGTCCAGGATAGGCTCCCCCACCCTGAATTTGAGCATGATTTCCACATGCTGCTATGTTTTGCTAAGCCATCCTGCTCATTTCCAGAAGGATCCCACGGGGTTTAGGAATTAGCCTGGGGCATGGGAAAGCTGAGCTTCATTCCTTGATCTGCCACAGAAACCCCAAGTGCCACTGGGCATATCACTCAGCACCTCCACTTGGGTCTCCTAACTGTAAAATAGGGATAGGAACCCTGTGAGGGTGTTGGCAAGAAGATAAAACAAACGTATTACCATCTGGGAGGTGCTGTGATGCTGTGATAAGAGGGGCCATGCAAGAAACTTAGATAAACAGTTTTAATACTCTCAGATTTTTGGTGCTTTCTCTTCTGCAGCCGATGTACTCTGTGATTTCACAAAGCCAGCTTGAGTCTTGTTTGCTCACAGCTTCCTGAGCGTTAGAGGTTTCCAGCCCAAATCACAGTCCTTCCCTGGAACTGCAAAAGGTTGTGATCTTCACAGTTTGCAGCCTGTGTTTTAAAGGGGATAAGCAGAAAACTCTGTAATGCTTCGACACCAGGTTTACACCTGGAGCACAAGCACATCTATGTGTTGTTTCCCAGTGCAGTCCATCAACCACAACGTTCACCCTCGGAGCACATCACCAGCTCAAGCCTTTTCCAGAAATGCTACATCTCTGCTGATTGCAAGCTCCAGTTTGCCCACCAGCACTCCAGCAGAGCTTTTAGGAGCATGATGGAGAATTATAGATCAGTCAGTCCCCAAAAGCCCGAGGAAAAGAAAGCCAGTCCTGTAAATACTTTCTAGGATGAGCGGTTTAAGCTTTTGTAGACACCCAAGAACGAGGAGATGACATGAAGTCACTGCAGGAAGATGTAAACAACCCATGAAAAAAACATTGCATTTCAAAAGATAGTGCACTTCTGAGGCCACAGCATTCTAAACAGAATTATCTGATGCCAGCACTGTTTATTTGGTGTCTGAGGTCTCACATGCAGGGCAGCCACAGCTTATCGGAGAAGAGTTGTCACCCATTTAGAGAAAAGCTTTAAGCTAACAAATTCTTGCACTCTGGAAATACCAACCACATGTTAGAATGGGGCTGACCATCCTCATTTTCCACTAGGGAAAACAGGTACCAGCATCACCACCTCCTTCCTCAGGGATTAACACCAATCAAACTGCACAGGGAAGGAATAGGTGAGCCAAGCAGGAGCCCTGACATCAGTATTCCAGTTGTGTCCGATGTGCTAAACACTTAATAGATTGAGCAACTTCAAAGCAACACATTACCTGGCTGAATTAACCCACACTTCCACCCTATTAGAGGGTGCTTAGGAGACTAAGAAGCGTTCAGGCATCTTCAGCAACACTGTTGTCACACACACTGGGGTAACACTGCACAAAAATCCAGCAACAAAAATGGCGTGAGCGATTTTCTCAGTGTCTGAAATGACTTTGCTCATGGGCCAGTGTCATTCTGCAAGTTCAGAGGACATCAAATACCCTTCTGGCCCTTTGAGAACCTGTGAATTACAGTTAAATAAGCCCTGGTGGCCTGCTCCTTGACATTAATTACGGAATTGTGATGACATACGAAGAGTCAACTCGCGTTGCTCAGCATTTACCCTGTGCCAGCCAGAAGCATGCTCAGATAATTCTGTCTGAATAGTTACAAAAACAGCAGAACTCGGGAGAAAAAAAAAAACTCCTGTGAAATTTGGCACTGTTCCAGCTCACCAGCTAAATGCTTCCATCTGATATTCAAAACAGGCAGGTGGAAAATTATCCGGAGACACACCATCATGTTCTGCCTGAACAAATGCATGAGGGACTCAAATACCACTCTGGACAGTAAGTCAATGTAAATCTGTTTTCCTATTGATCCTCCAGTTTTCCTAGAAGATACACAGGCTGTTTTGCTGTGGAAGAGATCTGTGTGTGTCTGAGGGTTTGGAGGGGGGTGTTAATTTACGTTTTCCTCTTCACTCAGTGGGATTTAAAGGAAGTCCAGCTTGCTTTGCCGTGCCAACCTGCCGCTGTATTCCACCTGGCCCCCTGTGCAAATAAAATCACCCAGTGGGTTTGTAAGGTCTGCTCACAACAGCGTGATAACTAATTACCCACAGAAGCCAGGCAGAGCAGGCTCAGAACTGTGTCTCACCTGACATCCAAAAAAACGATCACACATCACAAACACTGATCCCCAAGGTCTCCTCCTTTCGCAGCAAGGTGGCTCTTGCTCAATACCTCAGGTGTAGTTCTTACACAGTGTGATCTCCACCACCAGCCCCACAGGTTCCAAAGAGCCGGTGATCACGTCAGTGCTTCTGACAGGGCAATATCCATCAGAAAGATGCATTAGGATTTATGGTCAACAAACAGGCTTTGGTACAGGGAGCCCTATTTCAGTTACTTAAGCCCTAATGCCAAACTTGCTCCGTTTCAGAAGCAAGATAATACGGCACTGACACAGTATATTATCCTTGCTTTTCAGTAGCCCATAGATAAGTATCATTATGTCACTGTGAAAAAATGCACCCAATTATCCTACGTTGTTATTACTTAATCTGTGTTTCAAAAAAAGCTTTAGACTGAAAAGATGTTAGATAAAGGCTAAGTATTGCAGATAAAGGCATTGCTTCACTGAATATATGCTGTAAAAGCATGAGCTGTGGTTGCACACATTTAAATGAACCAGGCTCCTCTCAGCACGTTCCTGCACTGGCAGAGTCACAGCCACGACCGGCTGCTTGCACAAGAAGGTGGTTGGAGCCCTAAGAGCAAAATGCAGAGGTAGGCTGGGGAAGGAACCTGCTCCATGTGGGAGAGAGCCTTTGCAGAGACTTCCACTACCTTCCCCAGCACATGGAGACTGGGTCCCTGCTAAGGCCTGTCCAGGCACCGCACACATGCCCAAGCTGTATCTGGCACGGCTGAAGGGGGTGGTCCAGCCTGAGGCTTTCCCAAATGGCAAGAGGAGCTTTTCAGAGGAGTGTGGCCTCCAGACCCTTGTTCTCTACCCAGTCACCAGCTAGAGGGTCGTGGGACTCTTACTTTGGATGCCCATGGTTGGATTACAGCTGCAAGCCCGTGTCAGTGCTGTGTGCTCGAATGGCCCCAAGAAAACGCGCCTGGGACTCCGAATTGATGACAAATTGATTGAAACCACATGCCGTGAAAAATGCCTTTTCCAAGTTCAATGGCACATGAGTGGTCTTAGCATGCCCCCGGATAATCTGACTTCTGTGCCCCAGTCTGCTGCAATAAACTAATTGGGAGGTTAATATTTTGTCTCTGTGCTCTGAACTCCCCGGGGGAAAGGAGCTTTTTAATTGCATACACAGCCCATGACCTGGTAGGCTCTAAATCTCACTGGATGATGTGCAGAGTTAGAGTGGGACCTCAGCTGAACACCCCGAGCTCATGTTACTGTCTGGATTAGCAAAACTTCAGACTATTACATTGTCTGCAGTCTTCAGGCATTGCTGGGAGTTTGGTTTCCCCACTGAGCCAAGCTCTTTTTTTGGCTTATAAAAAAGACAGACAAAACACCGCAGGTACAAAAGCACGGAAGGAAAAGCAGCATCAAGCTCTTGTTTGGCCAAGCCAGCAGATGCACAGTGGCAATATTGGCTTTGAAGAATAACAGAGATGGCCAGGGCCTGCATGCCCAGGTCTCACCACTTTGCAGACCTCATCATAATAAATATATTTACACTGGATACGCCTAATTAACACACCCTGCCAGACCCAGCCTTGCATTCTTCAGCTGCACATGCAGAGCAAGACCCCAATTTGGTCAGTTTGTGCTCTCCTCAAGGCAGATAAAAACGACCTCAAAAGCCAAGCTTGATCCATGGACTGCAGTCACACGGTCCCCGGGAGGATGATTGATTGATCCTGTTTACCTTTGGCACAGCAAGGCATTTAACATCAGGTTGGGAGAAGCTTTGTAGTTGTTATTCTAATGGGCTTCAAGACAGAACTATTTGTTTTGGAGCGTGATAAGACTTTTCAGACCACTGGCTCCCCGGGCAAGGCTCTGAAAGTCTATCACACCGCAAAATATGCTGTGCAGAGCATTACCAAGAAAACCTATCCCTGTTATATTTCCTTGTCAAAATTACTAAAAGCCCAACAAATCCTACAGCATTCAGCTCACATCTTTTCCAAAAACTGGGGGAAGAAGCCTGCAGCAAAGGTATGGAAGAGGAGAGGTTGAGAGCAGACTCTCCTGGTGACTAATGCAGGCGAGATAAGCATCTAGATGCTCGCTAAAACATACAGTATCACGCGCAGATTAAAGGCTCCTTCCCGAGATTTTGCAAGCAGCCAGTAACTCCTACCCAGCCATCTGCCCAGAAAGGGCCTCCGACTTGTCAACCAATCCATTTCCCCCAGTGCCACAGGCTGGGCGATACCGATCTCTGCTGTGTTTTCTTACGAGAGCTTTGATGTACAATCTCCTCCGCAACGGCAGCCCCCTCTAGGGAACAAAGCCTGCCTCTAGCCAGGCTCCTCACCAGTTGTCCAGGTATTAGGTTCTTTTTTCCAGCTTCGGGGCAGCCCTATCACTAACCTTTTCCTCTGACCTTTTGCAGGGAACCTTCTGCTCGTGGCCATCTGTGTCTTCCCCCTTTTCCTTTACAGCCTTCACCTGAGCGTTTGCAGCAGATTACACACAGGCTGGTTTGCATCAGTCACAAAAGCTGTAAGCCTCCAATTAACCACCTCATGCCTTTTAATGATACAACGCTAAACAAGGAAGAGAATTAGAGGGAACATCCTCAGAAGTGGTTTGCAGCAGGACAGAGTCGTCTTTATTATTGTTTATATGAGGGTAGCACCTAGGAAACTCAGCTAGAGGCTGTGAAAACAAATAGAGAACTGGGGGAATTAATTTAACGTGGAGAATTTATAGTCTATAGGACAAGACAGAGTAGGTGGATGAGGTGTATTGTAATGAGGAGAGCACAATGATTTTCTAAGGATCAGAATAACCTGTCAGCATCCTTTACTCATCACTGCCAAGTTCCTGTATCCTCCCTCCTCGACACCACTTCAAGAGTGTGAATGCTGGCAGAGGGCTCAACAGCAAAGGCAAGAGCTCCTTTGACTCCCAGAAGACCCACGCTGGCAGCGCAGGGGAACGCGTTGTCTGTGTCTTCAAAAGATAGCTGGAGATACTGCACCTGCTCAGAAGGTTTCAGGCAAAACAGCATTTCAGAGGAATTCACCAATTCAGCAAAATCTCAGCAAGGTGAGTCAATTTTGCCCAGGTTCCCATGAAACTCGCACAGGGCTCCAAACATCAGAAACCTGCTGAGTTTCCTGCCTGGTCACCCATCTGGTTCCTCCACCGTTCGGGTTTCCAGGGCCCTGGGGCAGCCTGCTGCCAAACAGGCTGCTTGGCAAGAGGGGATTTCACTGCTCCCACACCTCTCAGTTTGGGGTATCCCACATGGTGGACCGTCTCAGGGAAGAAACACCAGAGGATCCACAGATGGAGAGCCCATGAAACCCAGTGAAGAGGTTCAATGCTCCAGAGATCAGCCCTTGAGACAACCCACAGTGCGAGCTGCTGCACTGATTCCCTTATGCAGAATTTCTACCTGGCTGTGTTTTGCTTCATTTTGGCAGGAATGCAGCCTAATTTCATCAACATTAAACTTTTTTCCAAAACAGATTATTTTTTGAAGACCATTCCTAGCAGACACCCTCGCAGGGCAACTGTAGCCAATTCCCTCTCAACAGCACATCAGTCCAGTTCCAGCTGCTCTCAGGTCAGGGGCAGAGAGTTGTACATCCTGTACAGCCCACCACAAACGCTGCAGGGAAACACAAATGAGCCAAATCTACATTGTCTGGTCTGGAAGACAGATTGCATGAACCATCTTACAGTCTCACGAGCTCCTCTTGGGAGGAGAACAAGGTAAAGTCTCTGTATTTACCCATCAGCTACTACTGGAAATATTTGATCTGCCTGAGAACTGCACAGCTGATCTTGTGAGTGGCTACAGCGTCAGGGGCTGACCCCAGGGCTCAGAGCAGTTCATCAGACTCACAGACAGAGGAGATTCACTTGGAAAAATCACTGCCTAAATGACATTTATCCTACAATTTGCTAGAAAATACAGGGGACAGATTTTGGAAAGACTGAGATGAGGCAATACCAAAACAAAAGGGACTGAAGGATACTTAAAGCACACATTTTTTATTCTGCTTCATGTAACACTGGACATTTCTCACTGCTCATGGACCAAATGACAGCAGCAGCAGTCGCTGTGCACAGGCACCTTTACCTGCCCTGTTCAGCCACCAATAGGCTCCACTGGGAGCCTAAATTTATTTATACTATGAGAAACATGTTTCCAGAAGTCTGTTGTTCCCGAGACATACCTGCAATGTGTCGAGAAAGCACCAAGGCTCCTCCTTGGGAGGCAGCCGGACGGGCTGTGAAAGCTGAGAGCTCCGGAGCACGCCGTGGGGAAGTTCTCCTGGGAAACATCTGTGGGAGACACTGACAGCAGCTGAAGGGTTATGTGGGGCTTGAGCAACAAACCATCTGTCAAGATCTGCTTATTAGGATGTTTACTCACAAAACTGGCCTTTTCATCGGTGCACCAGGAGCGGTTTCTGAAAGCAGCCGTGGCCACCAAGGAAACGGTCTCAGAATCCATCAACAGGAGTGGATCCAGCAGCCAGAGGAGTCAGTTTCTAGCACAGACACCAGATACACTCCATCCATTTTGCCATCTCTCCTAACTGTAGATCAGTAAACTATTTTGGTTTTTAGATAATACTTTTGCTGTTTCCTGTCTGTATCATGATGCTTGTGGTTGAGTAGTTAATAATGGGTGAAAACCCAACAGAAAGAAAAGCCAGTTCTCCACTTGCCTTTTTTTTTTTTTTAATATGAAAGTATTTGTTTATTTCATATTTTTGTGATGGATCCACAAATTTCACTTAGGCCAAAGACATAAGTGCTGTGCTCTGTAATCATGAGGAGCACGCCCACAGCCAGATGACTTCAGATGAGAGTCAACAGGATAGAAGATGAAAGTTAGAAAATCTTGGTTTATGGCAAAGATGAGGGAAGGGAGGAAGGCTCAGAGCACCCACATTACCATGTTCATGAGCCCAAGAAACCTACCCAGGGAGATGGTGGGCAACTGCAACGGGACCAGAAGAAAACATGCTCTGAATCAAGTGTCAGTGGTCCAGCAATAAAAGCCTCTCTCAGGGCTAAGACCATCCTTCAAAGGCAGAAATTCTTACCATAGATCACACACAGGAAAAAGAAAGCAGCAGGGACCACAGCAGAGATCCCTATCTCCATGGCAGGGAAGGGGAGGGGAAAGAAAGGGAGCTTGTCATTCAACAGCAATAATAAACACTCCTGAGTGTGCTTCCTCCTCTCCCTGCAGGAGCATCTTCACCCTAAGCACTGATGGGCTTCGGGTGGGATCAGTCAGATCCAAAGCTCTCAGTTCTAATATCCCTGTCAGAAAAACATCTTGGGGTAGCTGTGGATTGTGCAGATACAGAGCTGTTTCAGGGTGTCCCAGGGTGCTGAAGGCACTGATGTGTTACCTGAGCGTGTTTGTTGTTCCATACAAACCACTCAGAAGGCACCTGTAAAAAATGGGTATGTTGCAGATGAGAAGAGGATCATATCTCTTCCTTTCAAGCAACTCACCATCAAGGAAAACACTACTGTGAGGTGTTTGACAGGAGAAACAAGCCAGAGCTTCACTTTCATTCAGCTCTTCGGCTTTAATGCCAAGCCACAATTTATTTCATGAAGGAGAAAAAAAAAAAAAGGCAGTAAAGGAAACACTAACCAGGGTGAACATGCTGCCTGCTGTGGCCTGGAGGCAGGAAGGTGGCTTCAGCAAAGGCAGGGGTCAGGATACCCAGGTCAGTGGCCACCACTGCCCTTGGCCTCGCTGCCCACGGGTGGGATGGCTGCTCGCCTGACGCGGCCAAGAGCTGCTCCTGGGGCTGGTGCCGTGGCCTTTGCAAGCTGCTCCAACAGGATTTACAGACTGCTCTCTTATCAAACCTGATGGATTTCCTCTCCCACTCCTTTCCCAGCCCTTGCCTTGCACTGGGAGATACAGAACACGATCCAGCACTGAGGACTGACCTTATGTCTAGAAAGAAAAGGACATCACCGTGATTCTGCTTTCCAAGACTCTGGATTTTCAGCAAACTCCTACTCTTTCCTGAGTTCACCTTCCTGAGAGGAGAGCAACTTCAGGAAATCATGTCAGTCAGGAGTCCAGGAAAGAAAACTGTAACGTGAGACAGGTCTAACCCACAGAAACGCTGGGAACGTCTCCTTTTACAGAGGGCCCTTCCAAAAGGAAACTGACCCACTGTAAATAATGTGTCTGGGAAGAGAAGACAAACCTTTAACCATTCCCTTGCCTCTACTGCTTGCTCAAACTGAAGCTTTCCTTGAAGCCAGGCAAAGTTACCCTCTCTACACTTCCCAGCTCTGTTCTCCGGCTCTGTGTAGCTCAGAGATCCCACTCCTTTGCTAATCCCACTGCCTGAAACTGGGATTAAAGCAAGATGAGCCAGGCAGATGAATGAGTGGTGCTCTAGACCCTACAGATTCGGTGCTTGTGCCTAGCCCTTCCTGCCTGCCATGTTTTCCCAACTCCATCTGGGCATCCAAGGGAAGGGAAGGAATATAGAAAGGGTCATTCTGTCTCTTCCCGATTGTCATTCCCAGGGATTATACAAAGTCCTGCTCCTGATACAGAGCAAAAGCACACTCACTCATATATCTAAAGTGTTTTTAGCACAGTGGCCTCAAATACAACAATTAACAAATGCATTTCTTCCTTTAAAAGCACTCCTTGCTATTAACACTTAAATCACGGACTCGAGGTGCTGCTTCTCCCGAATTCAGATTAACAGTTTGAATCAAGTTTCACCATACAGGGTCTGGCTCTGAAGGGAGAACAGGGAGTTCCTTCCAGCATTATCCAAGGGGAGTCACTGGGACAGCTTGTAGAAACACACATGGGGCACTTGCAAAGCTTAGAGATCTTGAGCATTCCTGAGCATGTGTCCAATTCACCCCAAACACGACACACTCAAACCGTGGACTGAAATGCTTTGCTGAGTAAGAATGGGCTTAATCATGTGCTTAAACACTCACTGCACGAGCACTTCAGAGATTAAGATTGATTAGGTCCTTCCCCTACTGCACCTCATGCCTGCTTTCCTCATGAAAATCTCATTTCTGAAGGCTCAAGGCTCACAAGGAGATACAGAGAACTATTTTTCAGCAGGCTGCAAGTTTTCCAGCTTCCTGCCCTTGACCACGGAAGACTTGACATTTCAGGGGGGGATAAAACAATTTTCTTACAAAGCCTGATGGCATGAACCCCATCATGAGGTCAGAGTCCAAATCACAGAGGTTTTCCTTTAGTACTGTCATGCAAGTCTTAGTTCCCGGGACTTACAACTCCCTTAAAAAGAACAAAAGCCAGATTTTCAGAGCTTGGCTCAGTGAAATGAAGTTATTAATGTTAATATACTTTATTGATCTTAAAGGAATACAGCATGGAAACAAAGGCCATTAATTGAGAGAGAGGCTCTGTTTACATTAGAGGTCACTCAGCACAAAAGGAGCAGATCCAAAGAGAGTTCCCCACAAGTACAATATACACAGTTCAAGTGTTTACTTTAGCCTAGGCTAAGCCTGGTCCCCAATGTCATTTGGACCAAACTAACCCATATTTTTTGACTGGAAGCTATTCCAGGGAGCCATCACTGGGTCAGATCCCCATATCCCTGCTCAGGTAGAAACACATTTGCTGTGCCCCTGGAGAGCACCATCTGGGTCAGCGTTTTCAAGGCACCTACCAAGTGTGCACCAAACCTGCTCTGCTGTCCAAAGCAACACTCACCAAGTGGAGATGACCATGGGACTCACTCCCAGGCTGGTCTGTAGCTCCAAGCCAAAGCACCAGCAGAGGCACAGTCAGATGGAGAGGAACACTCTCCAAGGACAGCAAAGTCCCAAGGCAAGGAGCAGTGGAGACATTCTTGTCTCTAGGATGGCTCATTTGGTTTGGAGGTCACCAGCTTTTCCTACAGTTTATAAGCAACTGTAGGGTGTAAAATTGCTGCCCACAGTAGTCTAATGTATGGACTGAAGTCATGAGGGTCATCTATGGACTGTGCCCATAACGGTGCTTGTGGGACAGGGGATGATGTTCACCATAACAGAGGACTTCAGCACAGGCTGCCCATGTGAAAGGGTGGATGAAATCGTGCCACAGGACAAGAGTGACCAGAAACACGTGCCCATAGTCTGAACAAACACGCGCCAGCCAAGCGTGGAAAGTGAACTTCTTTGCAAAGCAATGCAAAACTTGTCTTCAGCAGCACTTGTGAGGGCAAAAGATCAATAAGGAGTGAGGAAATTCAATTGCATAGACAACCCCCATCAGCCAGTCCAAGATCACAGGAGCATAGGAAATGGTCTGCTGGGTCAATGGGATGGTGCCTCTCTTCCACCTAATGGTGGTTCAACAACAGCAGAGGAAGACAATCCTGAGGGAGAGCACACAAGCCTGGCCACTATTTGCAGTCCATTCACCTCACACTCTTCCTGGCATCCACAATCATTGACTGGGGATGGTAGAACACATCCATCCCTACCTTCTCTAACACCTTTGAACTTGCTGATATTACATCTGTCTTGCTATTTCCTGTGGTAGCAGATTCCCTGCTGTGTAAAAAAGCACTTTCTAGTATCCCTTTTATATGGATCCCCCACTGGTTTCTGTATCTCCCCTCATTCCAGAACTATGAGAATTTTTAACCTCTAAAGCCACTTGTAGAATCATGGAATAGTTAAGGTTGGAAAAGACCTCTAAGATCATTGAGCCCAACCGTTAACCCAGCGCCATCATGTTCACCAGTAAACCAAGTCCTTAAGTGCCACACCCACACAACTTTTGAACACTTCCAGGGATGGAGACTCCACCACTTCCCTGGGAAGTCTGTTCCAGTGCCTGAACATCCTTTCAGAGAAGGATTTTCTCCTAAGTTCCAATATAAACCTCTCCTGGCGCAACCTGAAGCTGTTTCCTCTTGTCCCATTACTCGTTTCTTGGGAGCAGAGCCTGACCCCCACCTGGCTACAACCTCCTGTCAGGAAGTTATAGAGAGCAATAACGTTCCCACTAAGCCTCCTATTTTCCAGGCTGAGCCCCCTCAGCCACTTCTCACAAGACTTCTGCTCTAGTCCTTTCATCTTCTATCATCCTTCTCTGGACACGCTCCAGCACCAATCCTTTCTCACCACAGTTCTCCATCTATAATGTTTAGTTAGGAAAAGAAACACCATGCCACGCAAAGAGCCCCAGTGCCATACCTTGGAGGTTCAGAGAAGTTCAGGAGAAAAGCCAGTTTGACAACAAGACCTGGGGTTTGTGATTTGTCTCCACTGGTTTCTGCGTCCCCTCCTACCACGCCCAGGACATTGCAGAGAGCTGAGAACGGCTCAGTTTTTCGTACCAGCAGCTCAGTCCTGTGTATTTTTGTTGGCTGCTCCAAAGGTACATACTCAACACCAAAGTTAGCTATTAAAAACGCATTTAGCCGTTTCTGCTTCCTCAAAAATGTTCACGTCCTCGTTCCCTCCTGTGAGGAAAATCACATGCTGAGGGAGAGCCGTGCCCATTGTGGTGAATCATCTGCCAAGTGGCGAGCACAAGCCTTTGCTGCCCTTTGTGACAGAAAGGGATGCAGGTCCCTGAGGGATGGCTTTGCTGGCTGCCACCTCAGGAGCACCACTTGAGCTGCCACCTGACCTTCCTCAGAGCCAACAAACAGATTTGGGATTACTGAAGGCACAGGACTGTTGTGGAGAATCTCTTTTCAGTCCTTATCCAGCATGAACCCCAAGCCATAATTAAAACTAGAAAACTTGTAAGGGATGGATAGATATTCCCTCTGAAGCCCCAGGACAGGGAAAGATGCAGAGGGCTGGGACTTAAAGGCTCTCTGCAAACAGGGGCTGTGCCATGGAAGGCCAAACACAGACCCGGGGGACTGAAGCTCATCACTTGTCCCCAGTTCTTGCAGGACTTGGTCAGATGCTTTAAGCACCTCAGCAATTGGCAGTGCTGATAGTGGCCTTGATCATTCAGGGGGTTCTGGAAAAAAGGAGGCAGAGTCCCTCAGAGGAGTCCAGTCCAACTTACTGAGCTGAAACATTAGGCTGAAACACCTCTTCTTCCAGTCTCTCTTAGAAATACAGCTGAAGCAGGATCAGGCCACTCTATTTATGGGACTCTCCATTCCCCCCATTCCTTCAGACCCAGCTGTCTGAGCCCTTGCAGCAGAGGCACGCTGGATTTCTCACGACAAGCATGAGGTCCACAGCAGGGGCCCCACGCAGTTGGGACGTCTCGGCACGACGCCAGGGCCTCTCCCTGACCCTGCACGCAGCAGACACAGCTCGATTCTTTACTGGCTGACCCACAGCTGGTGGCTGGGGCTGGGGAGCAGAAGACAGACCCAAAAAGCCTGCTGGAAGGCAGGCAGCCCAGTGACACGCTCATCCCCTCAAAGTGTGATGCCGATTCCCAGAGCGGGAGTGACGGTGCTCCAGGTGTGCAGAAACAACCGTGTTCCCTGAACCACAAGGAATCCGGCTAAAGGGACCTGCTCGTGCTCCTTTATGCTTCTGTGCTTTCCTGCAATCAGTTACATACAGAGCATAGGGATACCTAATCCCAAACGTCCCCACCCCAACCTACCCCCACCCTGAAACAGGTCCCAGCGCAACGAAATGCTCCTGCTTCAGACTTCCAAAGGCAACCATAAACACTGGGGATGATTAAAACGTGAACATTATGAAAAATACACTGGCAAGGACTCCAGGCTGTGAAGCTGGAAAGCCAGGTAGCTTAAAGAAGTGCCAGATATTCAGCTGGTCTCCAAGATCAGCAGATGTTTTTCAGCCAAACTTACTAACTCAGATGTGTTTCCTAAATCAGAACCAGAGACGAGAATGTGTGTTGTGTATTGGGACCATATCAAGTACTTTTCCAGCACTGTTATGATCTGTTAATAAAAAAGAAATATGGAGGGGGTTGGGTGTAGATAGAAAAAAACTAGGCCTGTCCAAAGGATTCTGGATGCTTACCTAAATCCTGTAAAAAAAGGAAAATTCCTTCCCCAAACTGAAAAGACTCAGATGCAATTAAGACAGAGATACCATCAGCCCATTTCCCAGTCTGGTATTAAGCTATTCAGCAAGAGAACTGCAGAATACAGTGGCTGCAGCTGATACAGTCTTAGCCATATTTAGGGGGTTATTTCATTTTTTTTACTTGATTATTTGAAAAGAAACCATTCAGCAGCTTACTTCTGAAAAGCAGCCTCCCTCACCTGGAACAAGGCAATCTGCTATAGCCCTGCAATTAAAAACTCATCCAGTGGTAGCTTTGTCTCTCCACCAGTGGCTCCTTTACAGCCAGAGATGGAGTGCATGGCTGAGGATCCTCTCTGCAACTCTGCTACAACTTTGAGGAGATTTACAGGGATTTGCACATGTTTTTCTCGCTCAAAGAGAGATTAGGTGGCATGATTAAGAGATATTCTAGGAAAGAAACTCCCAGCTTCCACAAGACATTCCCTTTGTTTGATATAACACCCATCAGTTATTTGTGGGAATGCATTAAGCTGCTGCTTAGCCTTAGTAATGCCATATATCATAACAAACATCACTTCTTTCCCCTCTCTGTGGTGGCAGCCACTGTCCAGTAATTTTTGGATGAATTATTTTATACCATTATATAAATTTTTTATACATACATACATACATATATATATACAAGCTGTCCTTTCATGTGTAAAGCAATAGGACAGTTGTAAGCAGATAAGAGGAGTGACAGCTTTTCCTGTATCATGCGAGATGGAAGTGCAAGGACTTTCTGGGTCACTGAATCCACAGGCTTGTGATGTACTTTAAAACCCTTTACAGAAACTGATATCCCTCTACTTAAAAAAAAAAAAAAAAAAAAGGAAAAAGTAGTATAAGGCATTTTATAGGTAGGGATTTACTACACTGCAGATTAAAAAATAGAATCTGCCCCCTGGAAAAAGTGTTCCCAACTGTCTCAGGAGCTGCTGCCAGAGATGTTTAATTCTGGGTGGATCTCTCCTTCCTGCATCTGCAATGCAAGGAAACCTGAGAAAAAAAGCTGCTCTGCCTCTCAGGTGGGTGAGAGCAGGAAGGACACAGAGGAACCACAAAGGAAGGTTCTGCTCAGCAGAATCTTGCCATGGAACGGACAGGCTGCACACAAATCCCTGAAATCCATACCAGTCACAGCATCCATGCCAGTTTTATGTCCATCCCTTTGTGGATGCCAAAGCAGAAGATGAACCAGCAGAAACCAGCTCGACCTGCCAGAAACCTCCAGCCTTCCCACCAGGAAGCTGCAAAGCTGTTCCTTTCTCCTTTGCTGGCAGACTCACCTCCAGTCCTATGGGAATAAACTGAGACAGGGACCAGTGGGTGACACAGTTGTCACTTCTTTCCATGACCTTGCCAGGGCTGTGATAGAGCCAGCTGCAGTAGCTAAGGAGGTCACCACAGACCTGTGCTCTCCTCCACCCAGCCCAGCTCCCAGAGCACACGGCTCTTGGGGATTCATTTACTGGAGGTTTCAGAGGGACACCTGTTGTGTTACACGGATCGATTTGGTTACAGAAACCAACCATCTGCCCCTGTGTTGTACCAACCAAAGTCTGGAAGCACCCAGACAGCGAGAGGATTAATATTACACTTCCATCTGCACCGCAACGTGAGCTGCCCGTCAGCAACAACCTGAAGATGCCTCTGAGATCCTAAATCCTACCTTGCCCTTAGAAAAATGCAAGTTATGGGAAGAACAAGAGGAGCCATGACAATCCAATTCCCTCACAGCACAAGTCACGTCCACAGCAACAACTTTAAACTTGCTCTGTTTCCCGCATGGCTAAATGCAGGGAACATTAACAGGTCACATCGGACACATCTAAGTGGTGACAACGCCAATATAAAACCATTGACTGGGTCTGCACCAACGTAACAAACTTTAAAAAGTATTAAACAGACTGTTTATTACAGCATATGATGTGTTATATTAATTTACACAATGATATATATATATATATATAAAAACAGCCATTGATGATGTACAGTAAATTGGACATCAACAGGAATATTAAAACTACTGATACTCATGCACGTGACATGCATATGGTTTTTTTTTTTTTTCTTTTTCAAAAGCAGTTTTACACAATATAATGAAGTTACTAAGCCTTGGTCAGCTGCTCCAGCAGTTAACTCTGGACACCACCGCCGTCCGCAGTGGGACTCCCGGGAGATTGGAGCAGAGCGCACTCCGGAGAAGGCAGACAGATTGAACAGGAGCCCTTTTCTGGTGGGGGAAGGCTGGGGGAGGACAGGGGTGAGTTTCAAGAATCAACAAGGAAAAAAAAAAAAAAAAAACAGGCCAGAGTACCAGGAAGAAAAAGTTCAAGATGTGGCAACAGCAGCAGCAGAAAGGGACAAGCAAAAGCATGAAGACCACCCACACTCCCTCCCCCTCATTCCCTAAAAGCTTATGACCTTAAGCTGTCGATATCCTGTATAAGACCCAGAACTGAAAAAAACTGGGCAAAGGAGATCCATACCCAGAAACATTAGCCTATTTTCAAAGCCTTCTGACACCACGAGCTGGAGGCTGTTCACCACTGAAATGGCAGTGTTATGTCGGGGTTTTGTTTGTTTGTTTTTTATAACGGTCTTTTATTTCCACGTAAAAGGCACTAGTATCCACCCAAGTTCTGAAGACAAGTGACATAATTTACCTTAAGTTTTAAATATTTGTATAAAAAGAAAAAAAAAAAATCTGTGGAAATATGTACAAAAAAAAGAAAAAAAAAAAAGCACCTTGCTTCTGAAAGCAGAAGCAGATACATTCCACCAAGTCACCTCACTAGACGGTCGTCATGAGCTTCAGGGAGCCCGACCGAAAGCGGAGGATCTTCTTCTTGAGGTTATGGGAGGCTTTGATTTTGACAAAGGCCTTTGCCGCATTTTCATGCAGCTCCGGCGCCGTGACCGTTTGGATGGGGAGCGTCTGGACAAACTGGGACCAGATCAGGCCCCCGCTCTCGTCAGAGTCGCTGGTGGTCGTGCTCTCCCCTACGAACTCCACCTCGCTCAGGCTTGACTCGCTGTCTCCAAAGCAGTTCGTCGTGTAGTTGCTCTGCTCGTCCTCGCTCGTGTCCACCACGGTGGAGTGGAACAAGGACTCGCACTCGGCCGAGTACTCCGAGTCGCTGGCCACGTAGGCGTAGGGGCTGACGTAGGGCAGGGGCACCTGCGGGTAGACCCCCACGCCCTCCCGCCGGTTCCTCCTGGCCCTCCGCAGGGCCTCCTCGTAGGAAATCTCCGCCGACGACTTCCACCGGCGGTAGTCGGCGCGCTTGTGTTTCGGCTTGGCCACCACGACCTCTCGGCCGTGCCCGTGGGAGCGGAGGGTGGATCTGTGCAGGCCACCCTGCCGGCTGGGGGGGCCCGGCTCCGGCGGCAACCCGCTGCCTCTCTTCCCCCGGGACGAGGGCTTTTTCAGTTTCTTATTTGTATCCAACTCCTCGGGAAAGCGGCACTTCTTGCCCACCGGTTTGGTTTTCTCCCGCAAGGTCTGCGAGCTGTTTTCCAGCCCGTTGGCGAGGTGGGACCTGTGTTTCAAGGCAGAGCTTTTCAAAATCTTGACGTGGCGGGTGCCCTTGTGAAGTTTCATGCTTTGCTGCTGGGCTGGGATGTACTGGGCGTTCACCAGCAGCCCGTCATCCAGGCTCTGCGAGGAAGAGCCCTCGCTTTTGAAATCCAGCGCGGGCCTCTCCTCCACAGCCGGCGACGAGGAGCGAGCCGCCTGCAAGCTGCTCTTGAGCAGGATCTTTTTGGGAGGCTGGCTGACCCTGTTCTCCGGCTGCAGCACCACGGGCTTCCCCGGGCTCTCTTTGGGAGACGCAGCGAAGAGCTGGCCGTTCTCCTTGGGGACATCCCCTGCCGTGGCCACCGTGCTGCGGCCGAGCTCCGGCGGTGCCGGTTTGACGCCCCGTGGCGGGTGCTTGCTCTGAAGTTCCGTCGTCGTGCCGGGCGGGAAAGCTGCCGGCAAAGGTGCCTTCCTGCTCTCCAGCTGCTCGCCAGCCGGCTCCCTCGGCCTCTGCTTTAAGGGAGAGGGTGCTGTGTGGTCCAGAGCGGTGGGGGTCCCACCGGGAGGCAAACACACCTGCTTGGAGCTCTTCAGGCTCACGACGTTGCCGTGAGCCACCACGGCTGCCGGCTGCCTGACACACATGCTCCCGTGCCTCAGGATCCCTTTGGTGGGATCGGCGTTGAGGCTCGTCCGGGGTTTGTTAGTCCTTACCGCGTGAGTCTTTCTCTGGACCAGGCTTAAGATGTAACTGTCTATCCTCTTGCTGGCGGCAGGACAGGGCGCCGGCCTGGAGCTCTGTGGGAGGAAGGTGTTGGCGGATTGTCCCGAGTCCGTCTCTGACGGGGTGCAAACGTCGCTAATATCGCCACCGAGCCTCTCCTCTTCTCGCTGGGGGTTCTCAGTCACGGGGAGAAGGAACATGGGGCTCTGCACAGCCACAGCGTGGAGCGGGCTGGGGTACCGGTAGATGTCGTTGCCGTTTTTAGACACCAGATCGCACTGGTACTTGGGATGTACATCTGCAACGACATCGAGGGAATTTGAGTGCGGTGTGGACAAAGAGCGACAGACAGAGCCTGCGGTCTGGTCCTCATGCTGGCCTTCCTTATTATAGTCCATCCAGCCTATGAGATCTGAAAGGCATTTTAGAAGAGTTTAGAGAGCCTGCCAGGGACAGCTGTGCTACGTTTCTAAGGTGCTGCCAAGGACGCCGGTCCCATCCATGCACACGACGCAACGTTTTAAGTACAGCAGCAGCAATTTTGCAACCAAGGATGTGCCAATGAAGTGATATTAAAGCAGCACTGCTCTTCTGTGGGCCTCTTTGTAACTGCATCTACGTAGGAATTTGCCCCCCTACGACCACGTGGTTAAAACAATAAAAATCACAGCCCTGGTGAGAACCTTTACATTGGTTTCAAACCTTTGCCCGGGTTCTTAAGAGCTTCCTGTCTTACTTTCAAGCCACGCAGAAGCCTGCAGGGATCTCTTATATGTTACACAGTTACCTGTAAAACTCACTACAGGCCTCAGCATGTATGACCTTTGTATTTTACTTTGCTGAATCCAAAGAGAAACAAAAAAAATATAGAGAAGAGAACAATAAATTCTAACTCATTGACTAATTTCACTTCTGGATTCTTCCAAGCAGTCTTGGGTCAGGAAAAAATCCAGATTTAATTTTATTGTTGTTCTTATTATCATCATTACTATTATTATCATAATCATTATAATAATGCTAATAATAATAACAGGTGCTCCTTTTGAGTGATAAAGGGTTCAAGAGTGGGAAACAGGCTCATCTTTTCACATAAGTACAAGGAGTGCAGGTCAATCCAGCTGACATCCTAGCCTTGGCTCTGCAAATAGAGTTCTGCAAGAGAAATCCAGTGCGTTTCAGGATGCATGAGTCAGATTTAATGGCTAAGATGCTTACTGGGGAGGTAAGAGACCTTAAGAACAGGGCTTCAGCCCAAGCACCTAAGATTATTATTTTCTTAAGCTTAAGAAGTTGCCCTTGTCTGCTTGGGTAGGGGTACAATTTAAATGATCCCTCCAGATCTCTGCCAGTCCTGTTTTCTGCCCTTGGGCTGGAAACTTCAGCCAGGGCACTCAAATTTGAATGCTCAGGGCTCATCACCT
>JAWWES010000168.1:58910865-58973089 GCA_035583135.1 Lophotriccus pileatus
GCCAGTCCTGTTTTCTGCCCTTGGGCTGGAAACTTCAGCCAGGGCACTCAAATTTGAATGCTCAGGGCTCATCACCTTCTAAGCCTTATTTCAAAGAGGTCTCACAGGCACTGATGAAAGGAGATGGCAGAGATGATGATCCTGTGTGAGCAGGAGGGGAAGAACAAGGAAGTTGGGATCGTGAAGTTCCTCACAGTTTTCCCACTTTTCCTAAATTCTGTCAGGATCAGGAAATGTTGACAAAAAAGACTTCTTCGAAAAATGCCAGTTTGAGACACTAAATGTGAGTGAGTGAGACTAAATCAGCACTATGAATAATAAGAGGTTTAGGCTTTCATGATCTGTACATAAAAATATGTATTGCAATGCAATCAGCTGGAATTCCTTGTGTATGTTTTTCTTATTATGCATGGCCCATGAAGATCACATACATCTTTACAACAGGGAGCATTAAATTACCTCAAGCTGCTCAAAGAGTAACTTACAGGACTTATCAGCATCTCAGAATTAATGTATCCAAAGCTGTGTTTTCCCACTTCGGAATTAAAAGAGCATGAATTATTCTGTACTTGATCCACAACAAATCACTATGAGTTAACCTTAAAGAGCAGAGTGGAAATTGGAAACACTGTGTTTGGAAGCATCCTCCACAATCCAAAATGAGCTAAGGCTTTTGAATGAGTATGTCTGCCACCAATAATCCACAACACAAGGGACAAAAGTCCTGCTGAAGTGTCCTTTCTGGACAGGAGGCAGAGGAGCCCTTCCAACTTAACCATCCCACACATCAAGGCTTGCACTTTAGCCCAGTGTCCAAGGAAAGTCCACAGCTCTCTGCCAAAGAGAGAAATTATTCCTTCTCTGTTCATAATGTGTATTTGTCTACAGTCTGTAAATGCAGGACACACCTCAACATGGTCACCTGGGGGTTGAGGACCATCAGCACTGACAAAAATGACTGCTACAAGCAGACTGGCACACACCCTGACCCCTTAAAACCTGTAGCTGCCTCCTTACTCTGTGACTGTATCGAGGATTTGGCTATGAGGTATCTTTAATTACTACAATTGGCTAAAAACGCTTTCCTAAAGGAAACCACAAGAAATAAGCCGACTAATGTGTTCCTGTGCACAGGTACCACTGCCCTCTGCTGGGTGGAGCAGCTGTTATATCCTCACACATTATTTTCATGTGTTTGGAGCGACACATTCCCATGACAGGTTAGAGCAGTGGAGGGCCAACAGTCCTGCCTCGTGACCCATGTACATGAGAGGCACTGGAATCTTTTCAGAGCCTAAGATGTCACACGAAAGGGAGAAGGGTTAATCCAACCCAAGGTACTCCTGAGGCAGTATTTCCAAAGCCAAAGCCACCTCCTGGAGTATGATGTATTCGACCTGCTTTTACTATACCTGCAGATTTAGGGCGTCCATCTGAGATATTCAGTGTTGCCTCCAAAGGGCTGCAAAAGCAAGTGCTAGAATGGCAACTGGATAAACACTCACTGAAGACAGAGTTAGATGAATTGGAAAGCGATCCAGAGGCTCCGTCACTCAGCTCATAAAACCCTACAAAAATAAGAGTTTGGATTTATATTAGTTATGTCTACACACAGCTTTACCATTTGTGTCCCCCAGTCAAGCTCATGTTTGAGTTGGCTTCCCTCTGCTGCAATTAGTGACGTGATTTCATTCAGTCACCCCAAAAACAGCCCCCAGTTTAGTAATACCCTTATTGCCAAGAAAGATTCTGTTTAAAAGCAAAACACTTAAAACCAGTAAAAATTTTGAACTTTTTGGTTTTTTTAACCTTTACAAGAGTGGGGGTTTTAACCCTTACAGGGATTTTCAGATTTTAGCAATAAGGTTCTGGGCTCTTTGACAGCCCATTCATTTAATAGTACTTCCAAGACAGACTCTCTAACTATTACTTGACTACAAAAGTGTTGGGCCCAGTGCTATTCACTATTTTCCTCAAAGTTCTGGGGATAAATGTAATATTTGTGGATGACAGGAAAGAAGAAAAATGGTAAATAATGTGCAGACACATAAAACTTAATTTCCTGGTAAACTGGGACTACTCAAGAAAAAATGGCATACCACAAACAAAATTTAAACTGCACATTTAGGAATGAGGAATGCAGGGCATGCCTACAGAACGGGGATGCATCCTGGAAAACAATAATCCTGGAAAGGGCTTAGTCAGCGTGGAAAAGCAGCTCAATCAAGCTTAATGATATGGCCAAAAAAGCTAATGAGATTGTTGGATGTAAAAAGAGACTAATGAACAGCAGCAGGGAAATGACTTCAGCAGTCCATACAGCACTGGTAAGAAAGACACTGGAATGGTGAGCCCAGTCCTTGAATCCAGCACGCTTAAAACAAAGCTAAAAAAGCTGGAAGGAGGCCATCAAGCTGTTTAGGAGCTTGGAAAAATGCCTTAAAATGAATGACTTCATGAACTTGACCTGTTTAGCTCATCAAAAAACAAAAAAAAAGCCAGGAATTATACTGTACAGCACCTCCAAGAGGAGGAAAAGCTGTGCACTAGAAGAGACCTTTCCTTAGGGGAGAAAAGGATATTAAAAAAAAAATCAGTGCTGGAACAAGTCAAATTCAGATTAGAAATTAGCAATGGCTTCAACAATTGCAAATGGGTGGATTCTCCACTTTTTAGCACTTTTAGAACAAGTCGAGACGCCTCCAGGAAAAGCTCCCCATAGTTAAATCCCACTTATTGGCTTCAACACAGTTAGAATGAGATGAAATTCAATATATGGGGGATCAAATTGTTTTATTCTATGTTCCCTTCTGGCCGTAGGATCAGTTTTGACACATTCCCCCTGCTGGTGGTGCTTCCTTTCAGCATTTTTTTCCTGCAGTCTCCTTCCTAACATGCAGGACAATTAGAACTTCTTGAACTAATTTGAGGGTGCCCTTGAAAAGGAAAAAAAAAAAAAAAAAGCCTCAAACACTAAAAATCTAATTAAGCTTGAGATGCCCCTTTTCAGCGGTAGATGAACTCTGCAAGTAGGAACTAATTATCAGTGTGTGACCATGCTGTAGATATTCACTGTTGTACTACTGGAAACTACAGCATGAAAAAAACACAGCCAGTTTAATTCCAGGCACCAAGGGAGGCTCAATTTTGCTGAGCCCTCACCTGAACTTGGACGACTGTCTGTCTCAAGGTGTTCATCTGTTGTTTTTTCCACGTCCAGGCGGAGATCACTGATTTGCTTATCCAGCTCTTGCAACTGATTTAATAAGCCAGCATCCCTCCTCCTCAAGCAGTTCTGGAAAACAAGAAGAAGACAAAGAACATCAGCTCCTTCAGGAGGGGTTCTGAAGACAGACTTCTCCATCTGAGCATCGTGGGAGTACCTTGTCAAAATTCTTTTATTTATTAAAAAAAACCCCACTCTCAAACAAAGCCCTGAAATTTCAGATGGATGTTCTGGATAAAATACTTCAGAGAAGAATTACGCAGGCGCTTCATCCCAGCCTCTTCCAGCCAGTTCTGCACAAGGAACACGCTCCACCATTTAGGAAGACCAACGCGCCGCGCTGACCGCAGCTGTGACAACAAAGCTGCATTGTGTGGTGGGGTCAAAACCAGACCTGGGCACATGAAATGGGCTGGACAGCTGTGCCAGCCTAGCAGGGCACGTTCACCACCACAGTGGTGTTACTCAAAGATCACATCTGCTCACACAATGGGACGAAACAGCTCTGCCAACAAGTGCCTGTAGTGTGGGAACCGCCTTGTTCTGCTGCACATTATGAGCTTATGGTCTGCCCTACAGAGAGCGAGATTCCCAGGGCTGGGATCACAGCCCTTTTATTAGTTTTGCAGTGCAGCAGGAAGGAAGAGTAATTCTTCCCCTTCTCCCACTATAACTGTGCAAAAATTGCTGCGAGATGAATTTTTAGGCTATTTATGAAGGTAATTTGATGGCATAAAATAAGCAATAAGAAATGATTTTTGCAAGGCACTCATTAACCCATGGTCAACACAATCAGTTTCCCCGTGTGTATTATAGTGCTGCTTATCCATCACCTGTTCAGCTTCATACCCTTTAATTGTTCTGGCTTTGGGGAAACTGGAGGAGGCAGGAAGAAGGTTCATCTGTTTCTTTGAGCACATCATTTGATCGGCACACAGGGGGTGCTCTGATACACACAGTGCAAAGAGTTTGGATGATCAGAGCTGGACTAGTTCTAAACCCGTTAAATCCAGGACAACCTTTCCCTTTGGGTGGGCCAGTCATAGAATCACAGAATCCTTGAATGGTTTGGGTTGGAAGGGACCTTAAAGCTCATCTCCTTCCAACCCCCTGCTATGGGTAGGGACACCTTCCACTAGACCGGGTTGCTCCGAGCCCCGTCCAACCTGGCCTTGAGCAAAAGGAGAGCAAATGCAAAAAGCGCTGGCGAGGCTGCTTGAAGATGTGCTGGCATTTAAGACCATCCTCGGAGAACTCAAAGGGGCGATTCCAGGTCTTCCCCCACATTTCTGCGGGAGCCGGGGCTGGCTGGCAGCCAGGCTGGAGAAGGTGATGGGTTCAAGGGGTGACTTCGCTGCGCCACCTACTGCCACCAGCGCCCCCTCCCCCAGCCAGCACCGCATCTGGTTCCAATCTCCAATGTCAAGTGCACAAATTAAAGTGCTACCACAAATCCCCGGGTTTTTTTTGGTCTTTTTTTTTTCTTTTTTTTTTTTTTTTTTTGAGTAATGATTCCCTGGTCCTTCACTACGACTCTCGGCCGCCAGCCAGCCCCTTCTCAGCAGAAAAATCATTAATTTTTATCTTTTAAAGAAGGAAATAATCCTAAATTAACTAAACCGAAAGGCTAATAGGAAAAATGAAAAGGGAGCGGGGGGGAGGGGGGGGGGAAGAAGAAATCAAGGAAATAAATCACGCAATTCAACTTCTCCCTGGGTGAAAGCAAATGCTGAGCCGCGCACAAAGAGCGCCAGGCACAGCTGTACGCTATTTTCATTGAAAAATGATCTGCCGCTTCATGCCGCCCTCCGTCTCTTCCCACACAAGCTCCAAAGCGCGTCCTTCAACAAAAGCATCCCTTCTTTACGAGCCCGATCCCGCCGGTGCCCGAGCGCTCGTAACCTCCGCTCGGGGTTGGGACCCGGGAGCTGGCTCCCAACTTCCATTCATGGCAACGGCAGCGCCTCTCTTGCCTTGAATGGAAGTGGGACCGCCGGTCTGGCTCCGGGAACCGGAGGGAACTGTGCGGCCACCGGCGAAACGCCGGTAAGACCCGTCCCCACCACGAGCTGTCACCGGCCCGCCGCCTCCCCCGCGCCGTGACAGCGGGGCGGGGGCGCTCCCCGAGGGGGTCCCTGGCTCCTTCCTCGCCCTTTCACGGGCAGGACCCGCGGGTGTCGCCGACACGCGGGGACCGAAAGGGCGCGCATCCCTCGGCGTTCCTCGCCCGCATCCCCCGGCGCTCGCCACCCTCGATCCCCGGCGCTCCCCGCCCGCAGCCCCCGGCGCCCCCCGCCCCCGCTCACCAGCTGCCTCCGCAGGAGGAGGATGTTCTCCTCCAGGAACTTCTCCTCCAGGCTGCGCGGCGGCGGCCCCTCTCCCGGCGCGTCCCCGCGGCCGCCCTGCGCCCCGGGCGCCGCTCCCGCCGGCCGCCGCAGCAGGAGGCTCTTCACCAGCAGCTCCTGGCGCTGCCGCAGGTACTCCAGCTCGCCCAGCCCGGCCAGCGTGGCCTCCAGCCTCTCCCGGGTGCGCTGCCGCTCCGCCTCCGCTTCGCCCTTCTCCCTCCAGCGCGCATCGGGCTCCCGCGGTGCCCCCGCGGGTCCTCCCGGTGCCGCTCCCGGTGCCGCTCCCGGTGCCGGCCCCGCCGCCGGCGCGGCGCCCGCGGGGCTCGGCTTCATGTCCGGGGAGGGGGCGGCCTCCGCTGACAGCGCTGCCCGCGGGGGGCCCGGCGCCGCTCAAAGCCCCTCTGCCTCTTCTACCGCCGCCGCCGCCGGTCGCGAATGGTCCGCGGGGCGCCCGGCTCCCTCCCCGCCTGCCACCGCCCCGCGCCCGCCCACCGCCCGCCTCCAGCCCTCCTGCCCTCCTTCCGTCCCGCCTTCCTCCCCGCCCTGCCCTCCTCTCCTCCTGCCCTCCTCTCCTCCCGCCTTCCTCCCCGCCCGGCGGAGGATACACGCCCGCGGTCGCACTCCTGCTCGTCCTCCTCTGCTGATTTTCTCACCTCTGTCGTCCTCTCGCCGCGGGAAGGTGGGGTACACTGACCTCCCCAAAATCTGACCGCTGGAGCCTTGCACGGCGTAGTCACATCACATCAGGCATAACAGAATCACGGAATGGTTTGGATTGAAAGGGATCTTAAAGACTACCCAGTTCCAACCCCGCTGCCATGGGCAGGGGCACCTTCCACTAGACCAGGTTGCTCAGAGCCCCATCCAACCTGGCTTTGAACACTTCCAGGAATGGGGCAGCCACAGCTCCTCTGGGCAACCTGTGCCAGGGCCTCACTACTCTTACAATCAAGAATTTCATATTAATATATAACCTAAACACGCCTTGTGTCAGTTTAAAGCCAAATGCTGTTTATACAGATGGACACATCCAAAACAGGAGAATAAATGGTGCATCTGAGGAAAAAAGGTCCTGGCATGAAAAGGTGAGGGTGTATGGAGACGACAGGAAAAGGTGGAAAGCAGAGGAGAACGTGGCCATCCTTACACTGGGGTGCTGACCACAGCACAGGCAACGGGATCAAAGCACTGGCGAGGTGTTGCTTCAAAGCCCGTTTGAGTGAAGTAGCCAAAAAAAGCCATAATAAAAGTGAACTTCATAGCAGCACGTAGACTAATTGCAGCAAGGGATCTGCAATTAGGTTCTCAATGGGCATGTGGTGGAAAGAGGCGGGGGGGTGGAATGCAAATGCCAAAGGAAAAAAAAAACAAAACAAAACAAAACAAAAACCCAAAAAAACAGCCAGAAAAATGTTAGTATCAAAATAGAGCAAAAATTGATGAAATTTGTCTCCCCACTCCCATGCTGTTTTCAGCACACAATACATGGTGGTGTGTCATACACCTACATTACCTGCTGTAGGTGTCGGCCCTTGTCCTGAGAGCCCACAGCTGACAAACATCCTCACTCCACAGTCTTCTTAAACCAGTGTAAAGTGCTTTCAGTAAAGGAGATCCGTTTCCTCTTGCAGTTTATAACCAGCCCTTGGTCCCTCCCAAATGTAGGTGAGAGCACATGCTCAGAGGATGGTTGAAGCTGAAGCCAGTGCTGTTTCTTTTTTGCTTTTGATCTCTTCCCAGAAATGCTTCGCCCCAGCCCTGGTCAGCACAGGGCATCTACGGTCATCTTTTAGTTTGGGTTGGGAGTGACTTTTTGAAGGGTCTCTCCAGATCATTCCATCTGTGATTCGCATCACAGAGGGATCTGAGAACAAATGAACTGAGTTGATTTGGGGGGTGGGAAACAAAAGCAGAAGAAGGGAGCACTCCTAAAGCACTCCAACCACCAGTGGATGCTCACTAATGGACATGCAGTCTGTGGGATGAGGATACTACGAGCCCAAAGTAATGTCCTTGAAATCCATGCAGTGTGGGTGCAGGTCCTCAGTGCAGCCCCTGCTGCTTGGTAAATCCATACCTGCTTTGCTCTCCTGGCTCTCTGATCTTTGCTCTCCTGATCTGCCAGCAAAAGGGGGAAGTGAGGCAGCACAGGAATAAACAGCCAGAGAAGGCAAGGCCACTTCTTTGGGGTGCAGTGTCACTCCTGCCAGATTCAAGAGCCCATGAAATTGGAGCCACAGAGCAAACTGACTAACACTGAAAGGACAAGGGATGCCCCAAGGGCAAAGGTTTGCCTGAGGTTGCTAAGCAAAACTGGAAATAAAAAGCAAGTCCCATACTGGACTCTCTACTCATTTTATGTATCTGGGCCCATAAAAGGCCCAGAAATAGGTTCAGCCCCTGCTCCACAACTTTTAGGCCATCCCTGCTGACCTAAAAATCATCTCCGTGGCTTTCCCTCCTACATGGAGCTTTGCTCATTGCCCCTCTGAGCATGTTCATGCTGAAAGCTGTATTGCAGTGCAGAGTTACTTTCCCAAAGGGGTAACAGAAGCTCTCCAGATACAGAAACAGAGGCTCCCACATTTTCCTCCACCCTTTCCAGCCAGGTTTTGCATATAGCTCTGTGCCTTGTATGCATTTGTACACAAAGCTTCATGCAATATTTATGCAAAGCTATTTCAGCTCTTTCTGAGCTGTTGTGCACTCTACAATGTAGGCATTGCTTCAAAAATAAATTACAGCTAAAGGAAATCTGTCTTAACGTTCAGATTTTTTGTATTTTGCCACTTATCACCTGGTAGATTTCAGTCCAGTTCCTGCCTCCCAAGTCACCTCTTCCACTCTAAGGAGTGTGAGGTGCTGCTTGTCTCCTGGACTCCCTGCTGGCACTTCTGTGTTCATCCTTCACAGTGCATCGGTTCCAGGAAGGAAAAGAAACACAAAAACTGTCACAACAGTCAACTCCCTGCATCGTGTGGAGAGAAGTCAGCTTCAACTGAACCAGACTCACTGTGTGGATAGGATCAGCAAAGAGGAAGGGAAGGAGGATCTGATGAAAAGCCAACTCGGGTTTCTGCCCGTAGAGGAAGGAACAAGGAGCCAGAGAAGCAGTGGGAATGAGGGGGCTGGACAGCATGGGAAGAGATGTGTGAGTGAGCAGCCAGCAAGAAATGTCAGGTTATGAGAATGACAGAAAGAAAGCAAGGTGTGACCTAAGACAAAACAAGTGAAGGGAGGGCCACAGAGGCTGTTTGAGAGCCAGGATGCAGCTCAGCAGAGTGTAGGTCATGGAGACAAGGGGAGGGAGAGCCTGGAAAGGCAGGGTGTGAAGGCAGTAAAAAGAGCAAAGAGAATGACCAAAAAATACAGACCCTTTAATTTACTCAGGAAAACCACAAAATAAAGAGCCCATAAGCAATGAGAGAAAAAAATCCAGCAATAGGTGGTAGAATATGGTTGAAAGACTGAGGCAAAAGAGGACAATGAGGTGAGAAGATGGAGGAAAGGGTGGCTTTGGTAGGTATTGTCCTTAAGTAAAATGGGTATTTTAAGCACAGAAAGAACAAGAGACTAGGACTGGTTTCTCCCCTCTCATTCACACCACAGTTGATCATCCCAATTTAAAAACAGTCTGAGATAAGAGGGAGGCCCCAATCCCCATGTTAGCTCTGACTGAACAACCTTTGGAGGCCTCTATCTCAGCAAACCAAACATGTCAAAACCCTTAGCAAGGGCTGAGTAATAGGACTCTCAAATGAAAATGTTTCCAAGTCCAGAATTGTCTTCCACTCCTCTCTTGGCTTATGGCAACAGCTGAAGGACTTGCTCTTCTACTCCTTTGTGAGGTTGCTGTTCCTTCACTGAAATTCCTTCATCAGCTGAAATTCTCCCCAAACAATCCAAGGTTCCCCATCCTGAACTTGAATGTAGAAACAGCAAGAGGGGAGGCAGCGAGTTGTGTGCAAGGAAGGAGGAGAGCTGATGGTTGAGGAGCTCTGTTGCTAGGATGTTGTGAGAGGTGTAATTCTGTCTGGTACAGAGGCGGTTATGAAATGGCTCATCTCTTGTGATTATCCTGGCTCATCTCTTATGATTACATTATTAAGTGGCAGAAATGCTGTGTTTCTTCACGTTTCATGTATAGGGAACGTCTTCATTGGTCCCTGCACCGCTGAGTTTACAAGACAAGCAAGATTTAAGTGGCTGCCTCTGGTAATATAAAAAGGAGCTTTGAGAAAGTAGCGGTGGGCAATGATGGACAATGAATCCCAAACACTCAGGCAAGAGGAAAGAGTTTCTGACCCCCTTCTCAGCATTCGATTCCTTCCCACTGGGAGCGAACCCCAATATCCCAACTCACCCATTTGCCTTTCCCTCTTTCACCCCTGCTGATCACCCAATTCAGTTTAGATTAAACGAGGCCAAGTTACACTTGTTGCTTTTCCAAGGTTCATTTCTGCCCTGTCACACTGAGTGCAATAAATTGCACGAGCTGAGGGACATGACAATTCCCTGCTTGAGAAATGGAAGCAGACCCTTTCCTTGCTCACTGAAAACACAGCCCATCGAATGCACAGCGACACGTCCACTTTGGGACCGTGCTCAAGACCCACAGCTGTCACTACACCTCTGATACTTTATTTTAATCTATTCTAATGTTAATTTTCCGAGCATTTCTTAATTGCATTGGGTAATATAACAGGGTATAAATCTTATCAGCAAATCAGCCTGGCAGCAGCTTGTGTTATCTTATTACCATGGTTACATTATTATTACAAGTGAACCTTGTGCTCATTACTAACCACAAGCAATTCCAGCAAACAAGCTAAACTGAAGCAAAATATCCTGGCTGGTGTTTCCATTTTTTGTCCAACAAAACTAATTTCTCTGGGTGCTAGGTAACAGCAGCATACCTACAATGTACTCTCAGCCTTCTGCATTTATTTACTTGCATTTGTACAGCACTGAAACATTTCTGTGCTGTCAACAAGGTGCAGAGGCCAAGTTCTTTAAAAGTGGGATAGGATCTTTCATACAAACTCACGATATTCAGATGACAAGCACTGCCCCAGCCTGTCAAAACATTACCATGTTTGTGCTGCTGTGGCAAAAACTGCAAGTGACTTCCACATTAGGGACCACTGACAGCTTGATTAGGTCCCTCAAGGGACCAGTTTCCCCTTGCTCTGATCTGCTCTGACTGTGGTCTCCCATCAAAAGACACAGTCCAGCTTCCCCTTGCCCCCAGTGGCACTGCCCACGTGCCAGGTGAAGAGACAGAGACTTCCCTTGGGGGTCACTGCGATGATCTGACTCCCCCCACATGATGTAGGAGAGGGTCAGGGATACAGGGAGGACAGCGATGCCATCCCCTTCTCTGCTCCAGACTGTTTGTTTGGGCATTTCCTACATTTGGCTGTTCCTCTGCTGCAGATCACTGTCCCCACAGCTGTGCAGGGACTGTGGTTGGAAAGCAGATCTCTGCTCTGGTCTGAGTTAAAAAAAAATAACCTCTTTTTCTTTTCCTTTAACCCAGATATTTCAGCGATCCACTTTAAGCATGAGCAGTTGCACTGGCACGACTAAGAAGGCAGAGCTGTGCAGGAATGGAGACACAAGAGCAGGAAACCCTCCAGCAAAAACCTCCATCCAGAGGGAATGTGGCAGGAAGGATGGACTGTTTGCGAAGCAAGAAGTCACCCAGGAGGCCGTGGAAGAGGATGCAGACAACAGCTGCTTGTGGGGAAGCAACATTAGAGCTTCTCCAGACATTCCTGTCACACTACAAGCCATGCAATGACATTCATTTCCCTTTTTTTGCAGCAGCAGCAGCCCATCTGTTGCGTCAGGAAGAGGGCTGACTACTTTGAATCACCCACGGCTGCCTCAAACTCTGTGGGGCTCCCCAAGGCCATGAAAAGACCCACTTCTTTCAGAACCTGCATATTAGGAAGAATTTCTTCACTGAAAGGGTAGTCAGGTGTTGGGACAGGCTGCCCAGGACAGGTAACATCCCTGGAAGTGTTCAGAAGTTGTGTGGGTGTGGCGCTTGGTGACGTGGTTATTGGTGGCCTTGGCAGTGCTGGGTTAACAGTTGGACTTGATGATCTTAGAGGTCTTTTCCAACCCTAATCATTCTACAATTCTATGAAAGCCAGGCAAGACCAGCTCCACTTTAACCTCCGTTTTAAGGATAAGAGAGGGCCCGATAAGGACAACAGGGGGAGGGGGAACGTGGAGTTAAACAAACCAGCGTCACTTATGATGTTCACAGCTGACAAGAAGCAGAGCTTGAAGCTACTGCCCTTGTTGTTCACCATAAAGAAACTTGACCAGCATTTTAGCGAATCACCTCATACATCACACCCTGACGGGGGCTGCATTCCCTTCACAGGCTCACAAACGCTGCTCAGATGAAGTCAGAGCTGGACTATTCCAAGTGACACTTTCTTTCTCACTGTTTTTTCATCTTCCTCCCCATCACCAGGCAGGTGATGTCAGATGAGCTCTGCTGCTGTTACTTTCAATTCATCCTTACCGATATCTTGTCTGATGTTCTTGTATTTTGACTCCTTTTCTTCTCCCGGCCTGGGTTTCATATTTATGTTTTAAAATGACCTTTGGATCTATGGACTTCTACTTACTTTAATGCCTCCTTGCACCTGTGCTGCCAGTGTTCATTCAGCACATCAGGCTGGGAACAGCCCTCACCAGCACGGGCTTTGCAGAAGAATATCTATGAAGCTGTGAAGAATCAGCCCCTGGGAGTCAAAGAACAGATGGGATGGGCTTAAAATACAGCTTGAGATTCAGACAGCCTGGGAAAAACTTCCAACAGAAAGAGCTGGATCAGCCTGAGGAAGAGAAAGCTTCTTGTGCCCAACAGCTGAGGCTGAATCATTGCTCCTACCCCACCACACATCCATAACAGCCCCAGCTCAGTGTTCATCCAGGACCACGGAGTTCCCAGAAAGAGGACATAACTTGCAGTACAATTTGCATTCCAACTGCCTGTGACAAAGGCAGAGAGGGCTGCAGTTGCGCTCTTTGCATGGCCTTGGGACCCCTCAGCTGAAGGCAGACACATGATGGGAGCCCAGAGCTGGGCAGAAACACATTTCAGTTCATACAAACCTGACAGCAGCAGCAAGGATTTATTTTTATGGGTTTTTTTTTTCTCCTCAGTAAATTCTACTCTTACTCAGCCTTCAGATGAGTTCATTCAGTCTCAGCTGATGCTCACTGGGACAAAGGGCCCTGTACATCAGCTGCACTGCCAGTGAAAAGTGGTCCTTGAAGATTAATCAGGGGCAACCTGCATGGATCTTCCTTGCACCAAACAGCACAATTTATGCACTGTCTTTTAATTTTCTTTTGTATATGGTAAGCTGAGGTGGGCTAAATAACTCAACCAAGGTCACAAGGCTTCAGTGGCAGAGGGAGAAGAGATCAGGTGGATTATTCACTGTCATTTGGGCTCACTCTTTAAAGCAGATGGCCTGTATAAAAGAGGAAGGCTTAAAAAGACCTTGTGGAAGTATGAAATTATTGGCCTGCAAGGTCATCCCAGTGCATCCCTTCCCTCTCACATCTCACTCTCCCATTCTTTGCACCAAAGAACTTCATTTTGCATTTAAGAACTTGGCCTAAAATATTCAGCTTTGTCTCCAAACATTGTCTCCCTGGTGGTTTTCCATACTCAGAGGGTTAACAGAAGTCATCTCTTTACTGTGCAACAACAGCGGGTCAAGGAATCACTGAAAAAAAACCCCAACATAATCTCCTTGCCTGAAATAATTCCTTTTCCACATTCTCAGGAGAACAAACACAGATCTCTTGCTGTTGCTTTTAGGGGAACAACCCTCAAGTCAACTTCATTCTCCTCTGAGATCTTAAAGGTCTTTTCCAACCTAAGCAGTTCTGTGGTTCTGTGAAAAACTGGATCTAAATCCAGGAGCAAACCGACCTGAATCTCGGCTGTTTTCCTTGTTCCATCCTTTTTTGACTATTGAGCTTCTTATCAGTCTTGGCCTAAGAGGGAGTAGCACTTTTTAATCTTAATGAAAGCTTTGTCCTGGAAGAAAGAATTTTCTATCAGCTCAGGCATCTGCAAACCTGCAAGAGAAAAGAATGGCATTTCAATTTCCAGAAATTATTGGCCCAAAACTTTGATCTGTTTCTCACAGCTGAGCTGTTCACTCAGGGCCCGCTGCATCTCTGTGTTACAATTTGCTGTATTAGCATCAGATGTGCAGACAGGAGCATTTTTTAAAGTTTTTCTTTTTTCTTTTTTTTAGAAAAATAGTCTGGAACAACAAGGCAGCACTGGGGATGTTACATCAATTCCAAAGATGTTGGCATTGCAAATCAAAGCCTCTCTCTTATGGCACTCCCAGCCCTGTCCCAGACCGACTCAGCAGCCAGCCTGCCTGTCCTTCCAGCCCTGGGACAGGACACAGGGACACAGGGGCTGGCACACAGGACACAGGGAGAGCTGTGTGTGGTTTGTCCAGAGAAGGCCACTCCACTCCTGCAATTTCAGCTTTGTCTTTCCTTCCAAAGGTGGTTTCTGGTAACCGTTTGGGTGCCCCTGCCACAGGCTGACACTGTTGCCCAGAACTGTTCCCACTTTTCAGGTGATTACCTCCCAGTGGCTCTCAGATTCCAACTGCTAGTCTCATGCATAATTTATTCCATTTCAAGCCTTTCATCTGTGCATAAGTTTTCCATCTATTCCCATCCTGGCCTCAGACACTCTTTTACCTATAAAGCAGGAAAAGTTGCTATTTTTCCCACTTCTTTCTGGAGTCTCATTCCTCTCAAACACTGCTTGCCAGTTCCAGCTCTCGTGTCCCCAAAACACTTGTTTCAGTGGATGAGGTTCACATCCATCCTCTTGCTGCAGGCTTTTGAGGACACCTTTCCAGCAGCATCTGTGCTGGCTGAAAAGCTCACTGCCTGCAGCTCCTCTCTGTTCCCTGCTGCTGGTGAGGGATCAGCCAGCTGTGTTCCTGTGATCCCTCCCTCACCCACATCACCCACAGGGAGCCAGCTCAGCTCATGCTCACCCGCTCCTTGTCACCAAACTGGCTTCAGGGGCTCTCACAACACAAGTGTTACCACGCTTGGGATCACCAGTGGAAACTGCAGGACATCAGAACCTCTCCCTGAGTTGTGCCAGAGCCTGTGAACTGTCCATAACTCCCCGTGCTTACATAGTCACCTGATGACCAGGGACCAGTCATGCAGATGGTTTGGAATAGCAGTGAGAGCAGATTCAGACGGACCAGCCATCAAAGCAGGAATGCAGAGCTCAGCAGTCAAACATCCAGCAGTATCTGGATGCCACTTCTTTCCCAAATCCTTTCAGATGCAGCCTAAGGGGTTAGTATTGACTTTAAAAGCCCCAAGGCCCTGATTCAACAAAAACAGCTAAGCACTTAATAACATTAAGCACGTGCTCAAGTCTCTTCCTATTCAACAAAGCACTTAAGCACATACTTCACCCCTCTTAGATGGCCCAGACCCAAAACACTGAGTTCTCAGAATTTCTTCAGTCTTTATTTAATTTTGGAGGGGGGACAGGAATTTGAACCTTCATCCACTGTTTTGCAAAGGGTCCCTATTTTTAAGTGAGTCAGGCTCCAGCTCCAGAACTACACACCCAAGTGCTGGCACATTCCTGTTTTGGATTGGGATCTGAATTTTTCAGCTTGCACCTCACTCTGATCTGTGCTTGTGTACATTAAAGAGGTGGAACTGCAGGCAGGGAGCTGTTAAACCATACTCTTCTGCAAGCTTTAAGCTGATGATGCTTTTCCCCAGCTCCACCTAACTGAGGTGCAAAGCTGAGGCACCACCTCAGAGTACAGAGAGCGGATGCTCAGCCCGGGTGTACGCAGGATTTGCAAAGCTCCTCCAACTCGGCTGCTCCTCCAAAACTGTAAAGCCCCTCTGCTTTTAGTCCCAGCTCCCAGAACCGTGTGAAATCCTCAGGTTTGGCTGTTGTTAAAATGTAGAACATCCACTCAGGGGCTGCAGGGGGAAAGTGCAAAGGGAGTGAACCTGGTGTGCTGTGAACCCACCGGAGGATGCAGCAGAGGAAAGGGGTGACAGCCAAGAGGGATATCCTCGACCTTCCTCCAAGCTGTTGTTTCAAGCTTTCAGCAGACCGAGGCAAACATCATCACACTGCCTTGCATACATTTCTAAATGTCACTGCTTCCTCCAACACTTTCTTTTCTTCCTTTCCCCCCTTTTTTTTTTGTTTAATTAGTTCTGATTTGTTTAAAACGAAAGCTGAGATCCTCCAGAGCGAAGCAGCAGGCATCAGGAAAAGTAGCAAACAAATAAATCAAAACAAAAACATCTGGGCCACATGGCCAAATCCGAGCCTGCTTGCCATCTCCCACCAGTGCCAGTTGCATCTCAGCTCGTGGAGCGTAACTCTTCTCCTCTCTTGCTTTGACAAGGCAGCTCCAGGGCTGCTGGCAGGGCAGAAGGAAGCAAGGAAATAAAAGGCCAGGCTTGTTCCAGGGAGACTGAAAACAAATAGACTGCCAGTTGTCTGGGCGAGCAGGAGAAGTGCTGCTCGGATGTCTGAGGCAGCAGGAGGAGCTGGGAGCCCCTCCATAGGCATTTCCAACGGCCTGGAGGGGGAAGAAAAGGAACCTGGTTAAAAACAAGAGGCAGAATCCAAATTGCTGCATCAGGGGGCTGCCAGTAAGAGCGTCACTGGAGGGTTTATTTATTAAATGGTTGCCAGAAGAACAAGAGGAGGAAAGAGCATCCAAGGGCTACAGGGCCCATAGGAGCTGTCAGGGAACCAGCAGGCCTTTCCTTGCTGATCATGGCAGCAGGAACACCAGGAAAGTCAGAGCAGCTGGAGGGATCAGTTCCCTCAAGCTTCCCTCCACTGCTGCTGGGGTTCAATGGACATCCAGAGTCCTGGACATCTCTCCATGCTCTTGTCCTTCCCAGGCAGCTAGACCTAAAGGGAGTCCGGCACAAAGACTAACAGTGAGACCAGTAATGAGGAGAGGCAGGAATAGAAACTGCCTGGGGGGCAATACCTGCCTCCAAGCTGCCCTGTGAATGTGCTTTCCACTGTACCTGCTCTGAGGGAAGGCACTTGGGCTGCAGACATGGAGCATCCTTCATTCCAGTGGCAGAGGGAGAGGAAAGGGATGGGGAGACTTGCCTGAGCTAATACACAGAGATGAGAGCAGAGCTGGCACGTGTACACGGATCTGACCAGTCACCATCTGGCACCACTGCCACAAAATCAGGCTCCTTCACACCACTGGATGACACAGTTAAACAGGGAGTACTCCTGGGAAAGAGCAGACTTGGAAAACTGTGATAAAAAAAAAAAATAAATAAGCAAATCAACAGCTCCTCAGAGCCCAGCAGTGCTGGGAGAGCCTGCCCTGCTCAGCCCAGTGCTGTCAGCTGCATCTCTGCCTTTGGGGTGGTGATGCCAAGGCACTGGTCCAGCAAATGTTTTCCCAGTTTTGCAAATGGACAACATCCTGGTGCAACAAGCTCTCAGAGTTACCCCACTGCATTGCAAGAGACACCAGGCACTGCTGTGATGAGGCAAGAGCTTTATCTTCCATGGACAGGTCCGTGAAGGCACTAACCACAGCATGTTTGGAGGACCACAGTGTTGGGAAGGACTGGGTGGCAAATGTTGGTACAATAACAAGGGTTTGGCTCCTGGGTGTCACTTAGTGCCCCTGAGGCCATTCCCTGTCCTCTCTCAGCCTCTTTGAAGCCAGAGCAAGATAAAAGGAACAGGCTCCCCAGGGAAGTGGTCACAGCACCAAGCCTGCCAGAGTTCAAGAAGTGTTTGGACAACAGTCTCCGGCACATGGTGGGATTCTTGGGGTTGTCCTGCGCAGGGCCAGGACTTGATGATCCTTGTGAGTCCCTTCCAAATCAGGATATTCTGTGATTCTATGAAAAGGTGGGGTGAGGCTGGACCCAGCCCAGGAGCTACATCCAGACTGCAGGGTGCTGGATGAATTGTGAGGGTCAGCTCAGACCTTCCCCACCTCTCCCCAGATCCCATCTCGTTTCCAGGTGGGTGCACCAACACCCAATGTGGGGGTAGCCCTGGTTTTACCACGACAGGGGCTTTTGCCAGCACTTCCAGCTTAATTCATAAAGCCCAGGCGACCCACACTGGCTTAGTCAAGAAGCAGGGGAAAGCTCCAAAGGCTGTTACCCTCTCTTGCCTTTCCCAAACACCCTCAGCAGCTTTTCCAGGTCACCTTTTAACTAAAGTGACCAAAACAATATTTTTCCTTCTGGAAAAGGCTTATTTTCTGTCCCACAGCTGCAGAGACCATCGTGAACCTGCAGCCCTTGGAGAGCACAGGATGGCAGCAGCAGCCACACCGTGAGATTTATTGGGGCAGCCAGGTCTTGGTTTCCCTGGTCACCCTCCGAGGATTTACAGCCCCGTGCACTGAGAGTGAACAAAGACCTGCTGTTCCTCATCAGGGACCTTATGAATCTGTCCGTGGGGAGGAGGCTTCAAACCTAGATAACCTTTGCAGGGAGAAATGGCCATTCCTGGATGCAACAAGAGAGAGATAGGCAGGAGGTAAAGCATCCGCAGGGCTCTGGGAAATCTCAGCTAACGAAGCTGGGAGGTTGCATTATTTGCAAGGGTGGAGAGGCAGGTTAGTCATGGGGCAGCAGGAGCAGGAAAGGAGGTTGGTAGCAGAGTTTGTTCATGTAAATTTGGCTTCTGGGCTGATTTTCTCTTGGATGTGATACAAGTAAAAGCTGCCTCTGCCCAGGATTCAAGTTCCATCTTCTTCTTCTGTCTACAGAGCACAGGGGGCCTTGAGATCTGCACCAGTAGGTTTTGAGGGGGCTACACAGTTTGACATAGAGCTATGAGGCACCTACAGGCAGTTTTTGGAGACAAGGGCTGATAAACTTTCAAAGGGTTCTCTGGAGCCTGTGCACTTTGCCCTCCCATCTGTGCAAGGGCTCTGATCTCCCTGTAACCAGGAGCACTACCAGCAGCACTTCTATCAGACTTCACCTCAGAGCTCTGACCTGTGTGGTTTTGCTCTCAGCTTGTCTTAAAAGGCTTGCACTGAGCCAGTGCTGAATTCTGCTAATGGATCTGACCATGAATCCCACACAGCTGTTTGCTGTCCCCTTTGTGTTGGAGTCACCAGTGAAGGAGGAAGGAGGGTAAACAGTCATTACCATGCAGATTTCAAAGAGAGCTGCATCTGGGCCTCCAGTTTCTGCTTTGTTTGGCGACATCTCCACAAGGACAACGTGGAGCTTTTTGCCTTAGCCCTTAAATTAGCAGGGGAAGTATGAATTTGCTGTGATACTGATTGTCATATGCATTAAAAACAATGACAAAAAAAAAGAAGACACCCTCCCCCCCCAACAAACAGTAACACCATTCCTTGGGATTGAAGACACTGCATCTCAGCAAGTGGCTTCCTGGAGGAATATATCCACAAAGGATTAAACTCCCATTCTAATTAGAAGGGAATCTCTGAGACAAGCTTTTCCACAAAGGAAACAAAAAGGCAGCACTGACACGTCTAATGCATATATTAACACTAAAGACATGGAAATTAATTGGATTTATTACTCGTCACAGCTGCAAAAATGGCTCATTTCGAAGTTTACTTTACAGAGAGTGGCGGGAGGAGTGGGATTTAATAGTCATCTCAGTTAAGCTAATGAGCCAAAATGAATGGTCTTGCCTTGTTTGGAGAGGCCCCAGCTCAGTGGAGCACCTGAGCATGTGTGTGGCTCTCACCACGGTTTCCAAGGGATGCTTGGCATCTGCTGGAGCGTTTGCTGATGAGTGGGACTTGCACAGATGCTTCTCCTCTGCGAGGGAGAGGAAGCATCTTTCCCAAAGGCAGTCAGGATCAGTGGGATGATCAGCATCAGCCCATGTTATCATTTCTGTCCTGAACAGAGGAACTGAGTTTCCAGAGGGAAAAAGACAATGAGAAACTCAGTGGCATTTTTTTCCCCCCCACGTTAGTTTTCTGCTGACTTAACAAGCCCAGCCATCTTTCCAAGGGCTCAGATCCACTCCAAAAGAAAGCCATAGTTACCTGGAGATGACTCCAGCAGGTACAATATTGAGACAGCAAGCCAGGAGCCCAGCTGCAGCTCAATACTGGCACCAATGTCCCTAAATCACAGCCCCTCTCATGTTTTCTGAGCTGCATCACTTGAAAGAATGCTAAAAAGGTGCCTAAAGGAGCTTTCAGAGATCCCTCCTCTCCTGTAGGTGAAGAAAACCAGAAGGTATTCAGTGGGAAAAATAACCATGGAAGTGGCAAGGTGAGTGCTATTTGCAGAGCACTTATTTCACCCCTCCCTGAGAGGATTTGGAGGATTTTGGTAGTTTCCTTCCCAAATTAGAAACCAATTTTCTGAGGCAAAGGCAGACTGCCTTGGACAGGGAGGTGTTAGACTAACAACAAAAGGGAAAGGTGCAAAGAGGGAACAAATGGAAACTCATTTAGCACATAGTGAAGGTGCTGAGAACAAAATTAATCAAAGCAAAGAAGGAAGTGGAGAGAAATTCTTTCATCACTTATTCACCAAAGGTAGGTCCTGGCTGAAAAACAGGAATCTCTGTTGTACCAGGCAAAAAATTTGGCCTAACTGGAAAGATGGAAACCTGGTGGGAAGTTCATTGGAATGTTAAAATCCTGGCTTTTAGGAAGGCTGAAGTGAGGATAAGACAGAGACCTGTTAGAAATGGGATCACGAGCATCCAGGTCATTGGACTCAGCAGTGAGTGAATCTGAAAATTGACAGCTCAATCATCTAAAATAGAAAGTACAAATCAGACCAAGCAGGGTCTGCAGTGGAGCACAAAATCAAACCTGAGAACCATCTGAACACCCCCACCCCCCCCTCCAGCAGCTGCCAAAGGCAAGGAGGGGAAAAGGGCCAGATTGTCACGGGGAGAACTTCAAATGGAGTGAATTCTGCAGGAAAGCTGCTTCCAGCATGGAGACAGTCTCTGTGTTTGTAAAAGATGATGGTGATTATTTGCTATCTCAAAAGAACTCACACATCCAACAGGGGAGAAGTGTGTATCAAACCCTTTTTCTTGGCAGATACAGAGAATTTGATCACAGCACTGAAAACACACAGTAGCTTAGGTAGGAAGTGATTGCCACTCGAAAACATTTGTTAGGTGCAGATGGAATGAAATCAAACCCAGCCAGACACTGCCTTGCTGCTCTCCCAGGCTGCTCTTACCAACCTGAAAACAATCATGAGCCAAATCAGTTCAGAGAAAGAATTTAAACAGATTGAAAAAAAAACCCAAAACCAAAAAAACCCAAACCCAAGAATAATTAGGGAGTATCGAAGAACATTTCTCTATCCTGACCAAAAGCCACAACCTGACAACTGAGAGGTTATTCCAGTGGTTAAAACAACAACCCCTTCTTCACCAAGAGGAGAATAAAAATATCCTTTATGAAACAAATGGGGAACAGGGAAGCTGAAGGCAGTGAGTACAAATCAGAAGGCAGGATCTATAGATCATCCATGGGGGAAACAAAAGGGTAGGAAACAGCCAAGAGAATTAGGGCAATTGCAGCTTTTTTTTTGCTTTTTTTTGGAGCACAGGGAAACTTCTTGTTTTCCATGCAGGGATCAATAGCCCTGCAGAAAAGGCAGCAGTGAAAAAGCACCAATTTGGGTGGGTGTGTCCTCTAAAAATAGCCAGAGGGGAAGGTGACATCACACGGGGCTGATGACATACTTTTCACCCCGGTGGTAATCATTAGGCAGAGGTTAGATAATTTTAAATAAAGGGGTTTGTACAACCTGCAGCGATGCAGAACTGTCTGTGCTGGGCTTTTGCCTTCAAATTTCCCATTGATGCTTTGTTAACACAAGCAGCTCTGGGAATTTCCATGGCCAAAAACGTGTTAGGTAAGACTGGATAACAACAACATGGGTGCAACACCTAAAACACTGGGAGGAGCCTTACAGTAAATCTCTCCCCATCTCCACTGCTAGTTATGAGCCAGCTGTACCATTGGCAAACAGATCTTTCCTGTCCTCCTAAGGAGCAGTGGGGTTGGCCTCCTGGATCCTGGAGATTAAATCTCAGGAGGAGCCCGTGCTGTTTGTTGCTGGACACTGCCCTTGGATCAGCAAGAAGGAGCAGGGCGGGACAGGATCTTGCTGACACTCCCCGACAGCTCCTGGGCTTGGGACTCACTGTGGGATAAAGAGTTTGCCTTTCCAGCTGGACACTCCTAAACCCACTTCATCTGGGTTCATTAACACATTGTTTATTGCCAGTCTGGTTTAGAAACTCTATCTAAATAATCTTCAGCCCCTTCCCTGTTATTTAGCAGAGCTGCAGCCCTACGGGGAGCTCCCAAAACATCCTCAGTTGCTGGAAAGGCAGAGTTAGTCACTGAAACCTTTTACTAATGGAGACAGATCCAGAGGACAGGTGAACCCAGGGCAGCTCGCTGAGCACATGGCCAGGATTGCTTCCAGGAAAAGGCACCACTCTGCTCCCTATCTCCTTGACTGACCCCATGCCAACCTCCCCATGAGGAGATGGCAGATGTTCTTTTCAAATGGGGCACTGATGCTTCGTGGCACTTCTGTGTGAGGGTGGTCCCCATTCCCACTGCAGCTGGATGGAAATCAGCCCATGTAAATGTGTCCCATGGGCTACTGCTGGCTCAGCAGTCAACAGCTGAGCTGCCCCACTTGTGGCAGTGTGGAGAGCCATCACCAGTTGGGGTTTTCAGCTTCCAGTGCCTCAAGAAAGGAGAGAGGCACAGATCAGTGTGTTCGTGCAGCCATGGTGAGACAAGTCTCCAAGCAGTGTCCACACACACCCACCTCCACCTTCCCAGAAAACGCCTGTTACACCACTACAAAAAAACCCCCTCATTATTGACTATTAATGAAAGCCTTGTCCCAGGAGCTGGGAAGGAGCAGGAAAGCTGATGAGCCCAACCCAGCTCACCAGAGCCAGAGACGTGGGGCGTGCGGGGCCAAGCAGGGATTGATGCAACGTGAGCACTGGACAGGCAAGACCTGGGCTGGTGAGAGAGGAGCCTAAATCCCATCAGGGTATGGCCAGGCCCTGGTAAAAAACAAACACTTTAGGACAAAAAGCAAAGAGCAAAGCTTGATTCCACCATGAACCCCACCATTTGAGTCCACCATAAACCCCACCATGCTCCCAGCGCTGCTGGCTGAAGTGTATCAGTCCTTATTATCCCAGACTGTTATTTAGCAAGGGAACAAGCCCATGGAATAACATACTCCAGATTCATTACTGTCAGCTCACTCAGAATTATGTGTATTAATGACCAGATTATATCTGTTTATATAATACAAATTACCATGGAGTGACTGCAGGCATTGAAACGTTCCTTGTCTGTTTGACACACATAAATAATGGAGGAGCTCACGCTGCATTTGGTACACATGACTAACCTTTTATCCCTGGCACCCCGGTGCAGGAGGCAGAAACGACTCTGGGTTTCAGATTCCTCGCTCCAGCTGTCATTAGCCCCGCAAAGCGTGAGCGAATCGGCAGCTAATTGATGTCCTTGTTGGACATTATTTTATTAGTCAGGCCTGGTGAGCATCAAGTGGAATTTTAATGCCCTGCTATCCTTGGCTCCACGTGGCCCTAAGTGTTAAGGCTTGTAAATAATTAAGTGCACTCCGAGAGTTTTAGGAAGGGGCAAGTAAGTTATCCGGGGGGTTCGGGCTGGTCCAGGCGTCGCAACCCGGCAGAGATGAGCCAAGCTCTCCGTGGGCTGGGAGGAACAGCCCCGACCTCAGTCCCTCAGTGATGGTGGTTTATCAACCAGCTCTGGGGTTCACATCATCCCTGGGTGTGGGAGGCCCTCGGGGAAGCTGCCATGGGGAAAAGGGAGAAGCAGGAGCTTGCAAACGGCCCCGGGAGAAGGTTCAGAGGGAGGTTCCAGCGGATGAAGCTGCGCCGCGCTGCTCGTGGCTGCGCCGGGGAATCCATCATCCCATCGAGCTGTCCCCAACATGTGGCGAGGAATAAAGGATTTTCACAACCTGCTGTGAGCTTCTGGCTTGTCTGAAAACCCACGTGCCGGGTCATGGAGAGGTTGGGGCTTAATGGCTCATCAGTGGGGGCCCTGAGCATCAACCCTGCGCTGGTCCTGAGCCCCTTTCGGCAGCAGGACCCCCCTGGGGGACCCAGGGCAAAGTCAGGCCCTTCTGTGAGCGTGGGCAGGAAGGTTTTGCTCTGGGAGGCTGCAGGCAGAGCACATTGCTTCGAAAATCCTGCCCTTTTTGCTTCTACTTTTTGCTTTAAAACCGACTAAATAACCTGAAAACGAGCACAGATTTGTAAATAAACGAGCACAGATTTGTAAATCTGGGATGAAAAAAAATCTATTTTGATATGAAATGTTGGGAATTATTTCCTTTTTAAAATTTTTTGAAATTGGTTTTTTTTTTCTTTATGACTTTTAACAGCATGGAGAAGCCCACCCTAAAGCCAGACCTCCCAAGCTCCTCCACACCATTCCCTCTTGATCTATCAGAACTTCTCTCCTTCCTTTCCCTCCTGTACCCATCTCTCTCTAACCCCTCTGGGACAGGAATTGTCTCTTCCTACATGAGTACTCTGCATTTGTTCTCAAACAGAACCTCTGGGGCGACAGCATGATGCAAAAAAAATAAATAATTTAAAATAAACCGCTGATCAATCTCAGGAGATCCCGACTCCAGCCCTGCTTAGTTCTGTGAGGGCTTTCCAGGACCTGAGTGTAAATGAACAGGAAACCTGGGCACACCAGGCTATTCATACATTAGGCAATAATTATAATGTATATTAACTGCCTGGGTGTTGAAAGAGTCCCAGCATGAGACTGCTTCCCTAATAGGAGACAGGAGTGATAAAAGACAGTAATAGATTGCCTTTCAGATGTGGAATTAAAAGCAGCAACTCATTAGATTATTTTTTTTTTTTTCCTCACAGCCTCTAATCGCAAGTAGCTTCTTTTCAAGTCAGATTTCCATTTCCAAGGCTGAGCTCGGCAACACAAACAGAAATTAAAGAGGATGGGGTGGGGAGGGGGTCCTATTCTGAGCTCTCCAGCACCACAGGAACAGGGAGCAACTGCATGGAGCTCAGCAGTGCTCGCAGCCGGAGCGGGAGCAGGAGCCAGCCCACCTAGGCAGCCTTCTGAAGAGACCAGCATCAAAAGATCAGGATTTGGCAGCTTTTTTTTTATTTCTTTTTTTTTTTTTAATCCTTTAAGTGCTAGCTGCAGCCCCTAAATTTCCTTTTTTTTTAAGAGATAGGCTAAGAAGATAAAGCTTTTGAATTAGAACAATCAAACAAAAAAATTAAGTTACTTCAAAGCAGTGGCAGAAATTCTTAAAAAACTGACATTTCCACTTACTGATCCAGTTTGTCTCTAGCAAGGGATGCTTTCCAGACAGTTTTGGCTGCTGTTTTTAAAAGAAAAGTTTAGAAAGCAGGAGAAGAAAGAGCTGGATTTTAGCTGAGCTGGGAAGCACAGTAAATAACATTCATTAAGTTCTCCCGGACAGTTTTAATGACTCAGAGTTTTAAATCGTTCATTCACCATCTTTACAGGCCAAAATATAGGAAGGTTTCGAACTCAAATCCTTTGGCAGGAGTTGCACAATCCATAAAACATCTGAAGGGTGGGAGTACAGGGGGAGAGGAAAGAAGGTATAAAACTGGGCTGGGAATGGTGTTGCTGGTCAAATTTCATCTAAAGCAGCCACGAAGCCTGATTTTATCTGTACTGATGGCACCTAGAAATAAAGGAGTCCAGAGCACCTCTGTCTTTGCACCCCCAGAGCCAGGACCAGCACAACCATGTGCACATTTTGGCTGCCAGGCCTGGGTAAACCAGGTTTCACCTCCTGCATTTAGAGCAGCCGAGTTTTTAAATGCAGATGGAGACTTGGATCCGGCAGCACAAAAGCCGCAGGTTTTTTTTTTCCACTGTGCTGTCCACCTACCCTGGATGGGAAATAAACTCTTCAGCAGATGAGGAAAGATAAGGAAAACCTGCAGTATTTTGGGAACTGGAGCTGGGCAGCAGCTCATCTGGGGGTGGCTGAAACTCAGATGACTTTTGTCATTTTGGTATGAAAGCTCTTGGGGTCAGTGAGGTCAGGGCCCAGATCTCACCATCCGCAGTGGGAATCAGGCCATCCATCCACAGGGACACAGCTCACCCTGAGGTGATGGGGAGCAGGGAAGATGCTCTTCATTATGTCAGTTTGACGAACATGGTGTTGTGGTTTGGAGACATCCAGGAGAGCCCTGCGAGGGGAAGGGAGAGCACACGCGGCGTTTGCCGTTTATCAGCTGGAACCACCTCCTCCATCTCTGCTGTCAGACAAGGAGTTTGCAGGAAGGCTCTGTGGTCTGGGTAGGAAAGGGATTTGGTCCCTATCACCCCACACCGTGGCACATCAGGCCCTGCTGATGGTTTCCCCGGATCAGGCGTGGATCAGGATTGCAGCCGCGTGTGTTTCATTGCAGCAGCATCACATCCCTGCGGATTATCCAGCGCCCTCACCAGCTGGATATCAAACCTGGAATCAAAACCAAAAGCCCACAAATCCAGAGCCTCTTGCCACACTCCAGCTTGGCTCTGCTCCCCAGCTCCGCTCATTCCTCCGGAGACAAAAGGCTCAAGCCCTGTGACCATTTACTTCACAGAAATAGGATCGGGGCCTAAAAGTAGCCATCAACCCCCCTCCAAAAAATCCCCATGGATTAATTTCTGTTGCTAAACACTCTCCCCTTGCTCCCCCTTCCTCCCAGTATCCTGTTGCACGGAGAGCTTGAGCACAAAAAAATGCACAGCTGAAAATGAAGCATCCCCCCGAGAAAACCGGGAAGCCAACCCAGTAGTGAGCCCTTCCCTTGGCTGCTCCATGTGCTAAACCCATCGGAGATGAGCAGTGCAGATTGAGAAACCCCAGGACTTCCCACTCTCTCTGTCTTTTATGATTACCCAAGCCCACTACAGGCAATGAAATCCTGCAGCCACATCAACGAAATTAGATCAATTCCGCAGCTACACGACCGCTTTAAACCTTATCAAATTACTCCTCATCCTAAGGATCCTGGGGAATAGCTCTTTGCAGGGAGAGCACGAAAGGAGACGGAATCGAATTAAAGATTCATTCAAATTAAAAGGCTCAATTTTAAAAGAGGCAGGGCCAAGCCAGAAGGAGCTGAGGAAAGGATTTTTTTTTTAATGAGCTCGGTGGCAGGAGTGTCTTTAATAATAGATCTGATGGGGAGACCCTGTGACCCGGCAGCACACGAGGCATTTCCCTCCACGCCACAATAAACCAAATCTCACAGGTGACTCCAAGCACAGGTGTTGGGAAAGGCTCCCTCTGAGCCTGAGATGAAATTGTAGGGACCAGAAGAAAAATGTGGTGTCCATCATGATTATGGACAGGTTTGATGATGCTGAGCCCATAGCACGGGGGAGAAAGCACCCAAGATAACAGTTATGAAAGGAAACTCAGCCATTCTCCATAACAGAGGTGCTCCAGCCCTTGGAGCATCTTTGCTCCAGCAGGTCTCTGTGCTTATGTTGGGGGTCCCAGAGCTGGATGCAATGCTCAGAGCTTTTCCTTGGCTTAATTCACCCATCCACACCCATGGCAGGACTCCCCCATTCCCAGGACAGAGATGCTGGCCTCTAAGTTTGCTGCTATTCATAAAGTGACTGCAAAATCCCAGGATTTCAGGCAGGGGCTCTTCCCAAACCCTGTCTGCTCACAGATGGGTTGCCACACTGTGAAATGCTTGTACCAGGAGCTGTGCTGGGGTGAGTGAGAACTGGGGCCGTGGTTCCCCAGGGGTGACCCCACTTCCACCAGCAGGGAAGTCTCCCAAGGCAGCAGGGAAACTGCAGACCTTCAGTCTGACTTTGGAATGCCTTCCAGTTTGGGGTAAGGGAGGGAGGGAGGAGTTTGAGGACTGTGCCCTTGGATAGTCTTAGAGAGCGCTGGGGCAGCACCTATATATAGATCCACATATAAATACATCCATACATATGTATGTGTGTGACACACTGCAATCAGTCTGTCTGCAGCTGCTGACAGGGGCAGCACAATCCTTCCCTAGGAGAGGAAAACAAGCCAGACTGTAGAGAAAAGAGAGGAGGATACTGACCTAGACGAAGATAATTATGTTTAAAAAAGGAATGACCTGCAGCTGGAGGTGCTGAGGCACAAATTGCTTTTCTTTTTTAAATCGTGTTTCCCCCCCCGCCTCTGCCTGGCCAAGGTCTCGCCCGTTCTTGCCGCCAACTTGCTTTCCTGCAGCCTGTTGCACTTTTCCAGTTCCTGAGAACCTCCTGCAAAGCCTCTGCATGGCTGGGGCAGGAGGGTGATGAGTTTGATGGTGCTGCTCCCAGCTGGCTGCAGCACTGCCAGGGAGGAAGCCAGTTATGGAAAAAAAACCCCACGGTTGCAGATTTTTCTTGAGCCCCAAAGCCCTCCCTTTCTTCCCTCCCACAACTGTTCCCATAAATCTCACCTCTGGCTCACAGAGAGCGCCTGTCTCCTCTGGCTGCCCCCCTCCTCACTCCCCTGCTGGCCTGGAAAGGGAGAGATGGATGGTAATGAGTTGGGATACAGCCCTTGCTGTTTTGGGATGCTGCATTGGACAGTAAGTTTGGATGCAATTGGCTGAAAAAAAGCCTGGAGAGCTGCAGAATGAGCTGCAGTGATGGAGCTGAAGGTGCCTCTGATAACTTTAATAAACCTGAGAGCATCTGCCCCGTCCCCAGCAGGGACTGCCTGTGGCAAAGAGCCCCGGGAGAGGGGCTGGTGTTGGGAAGCATCCTCTGGGCAGGCTCCAAAGTGCTTCGAAACAGGGCCCTGCTCCCTGCACGGGTTAGAAATAAGTGGTTTGGTCACTGTTTTTTCTCTCAGGGGCCATTTCCCTGCCTTGCCTTGCTGTGTGGTGTGGTGTGGCTGCTCTCAGAGAGAGACAAGGAGGGGTTTTGAGGAGTGTGAGGGCACTGGAGTGCTCACTCCTGACAGGGGGGAGGAGGAGGTGTCACCCCCCAGCCCTGGCTGTCAGCTCAGAGCCCCCTCACCACGGGTTTAAACTAAATTCTTTATTCAAAACCTTTCCTTGCAATGGATGTATTTTTGCTTATAAAAAAACCCAAACCAAAACCAGGATACAGGGGTAGGTAGTGAGAGAACAAGTGGGAAAGGCTTTAAAGTCATCCTGAATCCCTCAGGATGGTTGGGTCACTGAAGGTTCAGCATCCAACCAGAGCATCAAGGAGCACCTTCCCCTGCTGATGCCTCAATTTCCCAGCATGACCATCCACTGAATCCTTGAGCTAAAGGCGATTTTTGTGCTTGTTTAAGACATTTTTGTCCTCAGCAGAGCACTGCTCAGGGCTCCCCAGTGGGGAATAGCCAAATCCCATGAGCTGGAATAGCCTATTCCCGTGTGCTGAAATTGCTGCACTCTAAAAACACATTTTTAAATGCTTGGACTGCTGGATGGCAAATGCCTTCAATCCCCACTTGGGACAGGTCCCTTGGAAAGCAATTTCTGATGGATTTTGGTTTTTAATTAGAATGTGGCTGCATCAAAAGTTATAAAGAGGCCTCTAGGGTGTTGTATTTTTTGGTTTTTTTTCTAACTTTTTTCAGCTGCACTGTGAGGGGAACAAAAAACCACAAGAAGGAATCAAGCAAACTCTGGTGCTCTCCTGATGAACTCAGGGCAGCCAATCCTGGGGGAAATGCCCAAATAAGCAGCTCAGGTACATCACTCTGGCCTTTACTCACCCAAAAGCCCCACCATGCCCCTGCCACGCAGGAGTCAACCGCTGGCAAGAGCTCCAGGAGAGCAGATCAAGTGCTTTTTTCCATCACTGCTCACAGACGTGTCACTGGAGGTTCTGCAAAATTTCTCCCCAGCATTTTCATTTTCTCTTTTTGTAGGCCCACAACCACTTAAAACCACTTCTTTTGGAGGAGCAGGGGGTCCTCCAAAAAAAGGGAAGATAAAAGTTGTAAGAGAGAATTAATAATCCTGCGATAGGATGAGAACCCTGGTACTGGGCTGTGCTCCTGCCTGGTCCAGATTTGAAAGCAAACTCAGCAGGAGAATCATGGAATAATCACAGAATGGGTTGGAAGGGACCTTAAAGATCATCCTGTTCCAGCCCCCTGCCATGGACAGGGACACCTTCTACTAGACCAGTTGCTCCAAGCCCCATCCAACCTGGCCTTGAGCACTTCCAGGGATGGGGCAGCCATAGCTTCTCTGGGCAACCTGTGCCAGGGCCACACCACTCTCACAGCCAAGAATTTCTCCCTGATATTCCATCTAAACCTGCTCTCTTTCACCTTAAAGCCATTCTCCCCTTGTGAACCAAGCAAAGCACCTGGACCTACAGCTGATGGAGGCAGAAATCTTTCCTTGCTGCATCTCTTTGGAGAAATATACACAATAAATATGATCCACACAGCACCTCACATGCTTAACAAAAGGCAGGGCAACAGTTCAGCAGTCTCCCTGCTCCTGAAGGTGGAAAATCTGTTTGGCTGCACTCGCCCCCTTCCCGAGTTGCTGGCACATCCCAAAGAGAGCATGATATTCCCGTGTTTCACAGGAGCAGCCTAATATGACAGACAGACCGAGAAATCAAGGAGCAGCACAAAAGCAGTAAATACCAACCACGTGCTGAGCCAATTAGTGAAACAAGAGAAAACCAATTCAGCCTTGGGTTTTCACTCTGAGGCAGGAATGTCTCGGCTGCAGCCTGGGAAGTTCTCGGGAGTTGGCAGCTCTGTGGATTCACCTCGTGTAAACTCAGCAAAAAGATGAAAAATACTTTCCTGCTCCAGGCAAAGCTGCTGAGGAGCTGCAAAGAGGAGTCCGAAGGTAGATTAATGTGGGGATTGATGGAACAGCCAGAGCAGCCAAACAAACTCAGCTGGACACGCGAGCGGATCGATGGGGATACGCGAGCGGATCGATGGGGATACGTGAGCAGCCCCGGCCTGGAGGGTCCGTGAGAGCTTTGGAAATGATGGGCTGCCTAATCCGGGAGCAGCACTTAGGAAATGGGGCTGGGATCAAGGCTGACCCGATCTCCTCGCTGTGTGAGGAGGAACCCAACCCAAAAATCAAAGCACCCAAACTGCCACATCACTCAAATGGCAGAGAGTGGAGGGAGAACCACGACATCCTGCCAAAGGCACACTCAGCAGCAGGAACAGAGGGGTTTGTGCCAGGATCTCTCACCCCTGAGGAAGGGGTGTCTTCTAAGCTGGCATTTTAGTTCAATTCCTGAGCTTCTACACAGGGATGTCAATGTCTGATGCCCCAAGCAGCGGATCTGTTTTGCCTTCATTAACCCATAACCAAATAAAAGGATTTAAATCAGCTCTTACACAAAGCTCCTGTATCACTGTCACTGCTTTTTGGCTGCAGGAGCCATGGCTCCCTGAAATCCTCTTTGCAAGCAGAAGGCACCAGGAACAGGCTCTGCTGCTGCACAAAGCTCATGAGAAACCTGCTCCTCTCAGTGGGAATATCAACCTCAGCTAGGAAAGAATAAACTCTTTTAGTTCATACAGACATTTTGGAGTAAGAGCAAATGTAACACCACTGACTTCAATGCCCCTTGCTGAAGAACAGGCTTTGAAACTCCTCCTGATGCTGCTGTCCCTGCATCCATCAGCCTCAAAAAATGGGGATATTTGGGATTTAAAGGAGGCTGTGCTGCACCAGTGAACTGCAGACCCAGTCCATGGAGGACAGAGCAGCTCAACCTGACCTGAGGGGACATGGGAAGCCAGAGTGAAGGAAGGCTTGGGCTGGTCTGAGCACCCCAATCGTGGGTGAAGGGCTTGGGGAGCACCAGGATGAGAGGGCAGAGGTGATGGAGAGCAGCAGCAAAATGGGCTGAGCTGAGCACCTCACATGGCCTGGCAAGAGCCAGCATTTATCACTGCACAGGTGTCTGGGCTGGCAGGGAATGGTGACACAGCACTGGCATCAGCTCCCAGTAAAGCACAGGCTGCAGGGGACCCTCATTCTCCAGCCAGCAGGGAAGTTTTCACATCTGGGGACCTGCTCTGTTTAAGGCTCTCCCAATGGTCCCCTCTGACTGTTTTCCCAGCCTGTTGCCCTCTCACCTGCAGCAGGCAGAGGAGCAGGACCTTGCGGCTGCCTTGCTATTCCCAGGCTGGCTCTGCCAGGCTGGGAGGTCGGCAGCTCCTGTCTGTCCATGGCCTCTCCTGGCTGAAATCAATGGACAGGCTTTGCTTTTCAAGCCCCTCTTACTTTTGGAAGCTCTGGGTCACACCCCAGCTGAGGCCTGGCACCATTCCCAGATATCCATCAGCTCCCAGAGCAGCCGCACCTCTCGACGTGATCCCGGCGGCTCATCCGGGAGCTGCTCCACCGACCTGATCCCTTCTCATCTCCAGTATAATTGATCAGGAGCTCTGAAATTTAAAATGCTACTTCAAAAAAGCTGTTTTCAAATGGACAAGGGTGTTCCCACTGGGACCTGGGGACAGACTGGCCTCCAGCCCTGCCGGGCAGGGCGATGGGCGGCCTCACGGAGCTGCACAGTCTGGGGAGCAACGGGGGAGCTGTGGGTGCTGTGGGCAGGAAACAGTCATGGGATCATGGGATTGTTAAGGCTGGGAAAGACCTGTATGATCACCAAGTCCAAGCTTTAACCCAGCACTGCCAAGCTCAGCACTAAACCACGTCCCCAAGTCCCCAAATCTACACGTGGGGGGGTGACTCCACCACTGTCATGGGCAGCCTGTCCCAGTGCTTGACAACCCATTCCATGAAGAAATTTCCCCTGATATCCAATCTAATTCTAATAATCCATGCCCTGGTGGAACCTGAGGTTGTTTTCTCTGGTGCTGTTGCTTGGTGCTGGGAGAAGAGACCAACTCCCACCTCGCTCCCACCTCCTTTCAGGCAGCGGTAAAGGGATGGCTGAGCAAGAAAGCTCTCTGTTCAATAATAAACAAAAGACAGATTTAAAAGTGCCTATTTCTTACTGAAAACCCTAAAAAGTGTCTATTTCTTACTGAAAACCCCAAACTCACTGCCCAGGGATAGAGCACATAATCCATCCACACATCCCAGCACTGAGGGCTGAAATCCTACACCCTACATCAGAGGAAGAGTTATCAGACTAAAGATCAGCATGATTTAAGAACTGGTAGAGGATTTCTCACGGTGGTTTTTGCACTCATCTGCTTTAGGTACAGAACCAGGATTTACTCCAAGTTGTCCCTATCTGGGCTCTGAGGAGGAAACACACGGAGTCCTTCTACGTTTCTCATTCACTGAGACATCTGAGCCTGTGCCTAAATTTACCCAAGAGAAGAGGCTCCTTGAAGCTGGTACAAATATTCATAGGCTTAAATGTAGGCATGTGTTTTAAATATCTTGTGAAATTGAGGCTTGGGCACAGTAAACCAAAATACTTCCACGTTTCTAAGCTTGTCCCCAGCCCTGCTCCTCTCAGAGCTTCTTTCACGTCACTCAAAACCTTTGCACTTAAGTTTTCCATTTGGTGTGGGTACTGTGCCAGTTTTACGAGTGGCTCCAGCCACCCAAACAATCCAAATACTCCCAGGGACAAAGGCATGGAAAAACAGTGCTTGATCAGGTGCTGGGGCTGGATCAGAAATGTATGTATTACCTTTACCCTAACCCTAAACTAGCCAATATCTGAGCACTGTTTTCTTCAGATCATAGAGTTATGGAATATCCAGAGTTGGAATGGGCCCACATGGATCACTGAATCCATCTCCTGTCCCTGCACAGGACACCCCAACAGTCCCACCACGTGCCTGAGAGCCTTATCCAAACACTCCTTGAACTCTGTCAGGCTCAGGGCCACGACCACTTCCCTCTGAATGGAAAACTTTTTCCTCATATCCAAACCCAAACCTCTTCCTAGCACCAAAAAACCTTTATCCTAATATCCATATATTTCATTTGCCATGCAAAAGTATCACAGTTAAATTACCACTACACAAAACACCTTTTGAAAAGAACCCCAAAACCCAACAAAACAGTCTTCTCCCTAACAAAGACACCCAGCAAGACACAGAAATAGCTGTAAAAATAACAGTCAGCCCTGCATCCATCTAATTTTGTCCCATGTTTCTGGCAGTGACCACAGTGCAGGAAAAATCCGACCCGTGACAACTGTCTCCCATTTGCTGAAAACCATCTGAATTCCCAGCTAATTTCTTCAGGAGAAAACTGTCCTTCTAAGCCACCTCACAGCTCACAGAATGCTCTTGCAGAGAGGAATGGGGAAGGAACATTTTAAAGGCTTTGCAAAAGGGGACCATGTGCCCTGCCTGGAAACCCGGATCAGTTCTGCTTCTGTTTAAGAGCAGCATTCCCAGGCTGCATTTCCAAGAAGTTTTTGGTTTTACAGCTGTCATGACAGTAATTTTCTCAGCTTTGCAAGGTTCCCTCATATCCTGTTCGAACTGGCTTATCTCTGTTTAGGAGTGATGTTCCTACACGGCGTTTTTCAGGAACAGATGTTCCAGCCGATCCCGCATTGCAGCGCTCAACGTATTTCACGGCCCCATTTTGAAACAATTAGCCTGTCACTGCTGAAAGAAACCTAATGCTTGGCTACTTGTTTGCCTTTGAAATAAAATAAAAAAAAATCAGGAGTAACCTATGATTTATGCCTTTTCTAAATATGCCAAGATGCTCTAAATTTACAGTTCATTAAAATGGCAGCGTGTCCCGGTTCAGCTGCTGGTCCCAAGATTTGTTATCTGGAGAAACAAATCTCTGGGCAAGGCAGGCAAAGAGCTCCCCCAGTTCCACAAGTGACCAAAAAAACAACAAAAAAAAAGTAAAATAAAAAGTAAGGAGAATCTTTATTTACACAAACTAAAAGCTAATGGATTAGTGAGGAGTGTTTAGAGCAGTGGCATCTGTAGCTTTTGGACCACAGGCTGCTGTCAACACACACAAATTACTGTGGAATACAACGCAGCCTAATTAATAAGTGCTTAATGGAATCCTAGAATCCTAGAATGGTTTGGGTTGGAAGGGACCTTAAAGATCATCTGGTTTCAGCCCCTTGCCATGGGGCTGGACTAGACCAGGTTGCTCCAAGCTCCATCCAACCTGGTCTTGAACACTTCCAGGGATGGGGCAGCCACAGCTTCTCTGGGCAGATGCTCTGGAGAAGATTGCAAACACCCAACAGAGCACCACATACTCATGTTTGGGACTCCAGTTGTCTGCAGAAAGTGGCTTGGGCACCATCCAGGCACAGATCCAGTGAATCACAAGATGCATTAATTGGCTTTGGTGCCATAAAAGCCAAAGGAGCCACATGTAGATTTATATCAGTAAAGGATTTGATCCCCAACATCAAGCAGCATAATACCCACAAAAAGGGAACTTGCCACTGTAATAAAATTATCTCCCTTTGATCTCATTGAGATTCCTCCAGCCTATTTCCATTGGAAGAAAGTGATCTCATGGTCATACAGATCCTGACCAAAAGGACTGAGCACCCAGCACAGAGTCCATATGCCACCAACACACATCCCCTACTCATCTCTCCCTGCTTTGCAGCTTTCCTGGTGTGCTTTGTAACCTTGTGTACCTTTGTAACCTGCTCCTTGTCATTTCCCTTTTTCCTCTGAGCAACCTGGTCTAGTGGAAGGTGTCCCTGCCCATGGCAGGGGGGTTGGAACGAGATGATCTTTAAGATCCCTTCCAACCCAACCCATCCTGTGATTCCCTGTGTCTCCCCTTCCCTTCAGAGTGCACACACAGAGGGATGGGGGTGGATGAGCTGAGCCCGAGCTGGCAGCCCCAGGGCTGACATTTCCTGGCCAGCACAGGGTGCAGTAACAAGGAAAATGGCAACAACCGAGTTTCCAGCATGGAGCAGCTGCCAGGCCACGTGTCCCTGCTGACACACAGCCTGGCAAGGACAGGTCCAGTCTGCCAGGACCAGGCTGAACAGGAAAAGCATCTCCAGGCGCAGGCTGAGAGCCCAGGCAGGAAGAGCATCTCCGGTGACAGCTCAATAGTGGCAGACGGAGATAGGAGATGAGCTGAGGGTCAGGAGAGGCCTAGCAACAACCACGAGCTTCAATTAACTGAAAACAGCAGAGTCTGCCTGAAATAAAGCTCCTTCTCATATCAGCTGACACTCAAGGCGACTGCATTTTTGACCATCAAAGCAAAACCAAAAAGCTTTTGCTCTCTGTGCTCGCTCGCAGCCCTTGGCTGGGAAGCCATCCTGCCTCTCACAATTTTAGGGAGAGAAATGCCTTCTCAGGCTCCTGGAAGGACCACACAGCCCAGACACACCAGAGCCGTTCCCAGGTGTTATATGTGTGTATCAGATGCAAAACTCGTAAGTCTGTTTTAGTCTCAAGCCAGGAGTAGCTGAATTGAAGGGCAAGAGTGGAGCAGTGAAAAGCTCGCAGGGACCATTCCAAGCCGCTGCTAATTCCAAATACACATTTAGCATTCAGCACTCCTCAAAGAAAGGTTGGTAGATGAGGTCTGCTCGCTTAGAGAGTCTCAGGTCAATGTTGCTATTGGAAAATGACCCTTGGGGTGGTGAGTTCACCTCTCCCACCCCTGATCCCTGCCACCCAGGGACGCTGAAGGGAAAGATCCGCCTTACCCCAAAGGAGGAGTCTCCAAGAGCAGAGGTGACTCACATCCTAGAGAGCCTGTTCCAGAAACCACAGGGAGGTGCAGAGGGATAGCAGAGATGTGGACATCTCCACTGCCCAGCAAACTGAATCCCACCCTCAGCAGAGACGCAGCAGTAGGACCCCTGTGACCTTTTACGTACACAGAAATCGTTGGTTTGCACTGAAAGGCAAAGCATGGATCCAGCACTTATCCCCTCCTGGAATATTCCTACAAGGTTCATCACTGATTAATCTGATTGTGGCTCCCAGAACCCCCCCCAGACTGGCCTTTCTGCCTCTGGGTTGTTGCACATTCCCAGGGGTGCAGCAGGCAGGGACTGGATTACCAGGGTTATAACTCTTGGCTGTGTACTTCTAACTGTAGTGGCAAGGCACTGGCAGAGCCCAGCCACTAATTCACCTCCATGTAAACATGATTATTTTAAATGAACTCCAGACGAGGTTTAAACTGTAAAAACATCTCCAGTTTTTTGCAGCGTTTTTAAGTGTTCGGCTCCGAGTCGTTTCCATTACAGCAAGAGCTTTCCCTTTCCTCAGCTTACAAAGAATATTTTCATCATTAATGATGCCCAGCACCCCCCCTCAACCATAACATGAAAGTCACAAGTCTGAAAGTTAAGCTGCAGCGGGATTGCACGGTCAGGATTTTCCCTTTCTCACCATTCCTTTCCTTACAGGCAGGAATGCTTTCTGCTTTCAGAGCCAAGCTGAGGAGAAAGTGAAAACAGTAAGAGGTATTCACTTGGCTGTGCCTCTTTCAGTGTTGCTGGTGGAGGGTTCCCATTACAGCTTGCAGGGAGAAGTGGCAGAGGAACACTGTGTGTACACGGGGAGGGCTGTACTTTCTCTGAACAGACACGCTTCCAGGAGGCGGCGGATTAAAGAGCTGCTGGTACTTCAGACAGAGAAAAATAACATCTTGCCAGTTGTGTTTATTTGCAGGGCCCCGTGATTTATGCCTTCCCATTTGTAGAGGGGCTGAGAGGAACGGATCACGTGGGCTCTGTTTAGATAATCCCTGAGGAAATTCGGAGCACATCAAGAGGGGAGAGATAGGGTTTGTTCTTGGAGATGAGAGAGGCTGGGAAATGGCAGGGAGATGTGAGATTTCCTCAGGATTCTGGAATGAAGTTCAAGGCTCTGATTCTCTGAGGAGATTGAGTGTGGGTTGTGAGAATGAAGCAATTAAGATAACAACACAAATAGTTCAGGTAGGCAGGGATGAACAGTCCTTTGCTGTTATTTACTGGCCCAGTGCAGAGAAAAACAAGTAGAGTTACTCCCTCAAGGATCTTTACCTGTCAAACAGTACAAGGAAAAGATGCAAAACTGTTTCTACAATCATGAAAGGGGAATCTGTCACCCTCTGACTCACACTCCTGCTCTTTGTTTTCCTTAAGGATGCCTCTTTATGGTGTGTTCCCCACCTCATCCCTCTGCACCCTCCTGGATTTAGCAGGAGTTACAGAAACCAGCCCCTGTAGTCCCTAAAAAGGTCTGTAAGAACATAAACAAAACCACCGACATTCCCAGCCCTGAAAAACATCCTTATGACAACTGGAGGAGGCGAGAATGTGACTGCTTTTAAAAAGGAAACACTTACAGCAAAGATGGCTTGAGCTAATTGATCTGGGGAAACAAAACAGCAAAGGACCGGGTTGGACAACCTGGTCTAGTGAAAGCTGTCCCTGCCCATGGCAGAGGGTTTGGAGCTGGATGGTCTTCAAGGCACCTTCCAACCCAAACCATTCTGTGATTCTGTGACTGGAAACAAAATCAGCTGTTCAAAGAGGCAATGGCACAGAACGGGGAAATCCTCCTCAGTCCTGAGCTGCAGGGCTGGAGGGCCAGAGGAATCCCTGACTCTGCAGCACCTGGCACTGCCCTGCCTGGAAAGCTGCTTTAAACACTCGGCACTAACAGAGGCAAGTGCTCTTTCAGCAGATGCTGGGTTTCACAGCAGCTCCCTCGTTTGATCCGTGGCTGGGTGCCCTGCCATGGGTGCTGATTAAGGGCGCGCAGTGGGGAGGGCGCCGTGACTGCAGCGCGGGAAGGGAGGACGGCGTTTGTGTGACAGAATGCTGAATGCCCTTCTCCAAGGGCACGTCACTGCAGGAAGAGCACAATTTCCAAGGCTGTCAGAATAAAAAGAAGGGGGTAAAAAAACCCGACAGGATGCCACTCAGCCAGCAAAATCCTCTGTCACTGCAAGAAGCATCTCCCAGAACCTATTAAAAATAAGCTCTAAAGTCCTCGTTTCAGTGGCAAGATTTTTCTGTGGTGATCAAACACCCAGCTGTCCAGGTGATAACAGGCTGCAGGGGAGTATAACTGTACCTATATTAAGGAACAGGCAGCAACCAGGGGAGACTTTTTCATTTGACAGTAAGAAATTGGAGTGCTGAGATGGCAGAGCAGGGAACGACCTCACTGTGCCCCTGCATGGGGTGTGGGGGGGCAGGCTGTGCCTGAAGCCAGTTCAAGGCAATATGAAGTGTGAGCAACCCTAATTTGCAGGGCTGGGCACCCCTACCAGCAAAAGACAGAGCTGAGACAGTGGACTGAAGAGCCCAAGCTGCTGCTTTGCCTGCCCAGGGCAGGCAGGATGAAGACCAGCACTGCTGGGAGCTCATTGCCTTCCTCCCAAACCTCCCTCCGGGCAGCTGGTCAGGCTTCCAGCTCACTGGCAAGGTAGATGACAACAGCAGGATTGCTACTTCCTAACTGGCTTTAGATTTTTGGGTTTTAGTGGAGTTCTTTGCTCAGCAGCTGCTCATCTCTTCAGATGACTGATTTTTGCACCTTTTTTTCTTCCCAGCTGTTTTTCTGGGAACTGCACTAGACCTGCAATGGCAACTACACCATGGGCAAGAACACCACTGGCTTTTAGTTCAAGGCATTTCAGGGGCTTCACATCCGCCCTTCAGGGTCCTCAACAACTCCAGTGCAGGATCCATCAGCCTGGATGACCTACAGGCCTTTGGGATGAAGTCTGATCACAACGATGATGATTCTCTGCCCCAAGTTTTACAAAGGGGGTAAAAAAGCACCTCTTCCCAAAATGGCCCTTTCTTGGACTGGAAATATTGGGGAATGATCTCCTCCATGATCAAGGCACCTCAGAGTCTTCTGATCCCACTTCTGATTTCACTTTTCTCTCACTTTCTGGTTTTTACCTAAATATGAAAGGAAGAAATAACACCTGAAGTAAAGGATTCCACTTTCTGTACTCACCTCTCGAGGCAGAGAATGAGAGCAAAAGACAAAACCCAGGCTTCACATTCTACCCAAAATCTAACAAAAGCTGTGGGCACGGACACAGGATTGTGGGTTTGTGTCACTGCCATCACAGGACCGGGGCCCAGGCCTTATTGTGGCCTCTGCTCAGCTGGCACAGCACTGAGACTTCCACAATTTAACTTGGGATTTCTGGGAAAAAACCTTCTGTTGCAGTTCCCTCACCTGGCTCAGGGACACCACGACAGTGAGATTTGGGTAAGTGATCTGGCCAGCAAAGAAGCGAAATCCCACCCAAGTCCTGGAAGGTGGGGGGAGGCATCGGCACACAACCATAATGACGAATATTTTGAGATAACTTATGAAAGACACGGCTCTAAATCAGGAATGCAGCAGAAAAAGGGGGATAAAAAAGAGATCTCCATAGGAACAATCCTGCCAACCAGGCAAATATCTCAAGGTTTATACAGTAGCTTTCAGTGCCACACACAAAACACCCTTGGACACCTATGGAAAGGCTTAACTTCCCATGCCGTATCAATCTCATAGGATGCAATCCCACCTTCAACGCTTGTGCCAAGTGTTAACAGGGAGCTGTTAAACAGCTGCAGGGTTCCAGCTCCTCAGTGGCTCCACTTCAGACCAGGATCCAGCAACATTTTTGCACGTGTGTCATTTTACACATCTGAGTGCTCAGTCCACGGGGATTAGGTTGGCACACACGTCTTTGCTCCGTCAGGACAGCAACCTTGTCCTGCAGCGATTTGTGAAGCACCTGGGAAAGGTCAGCACGTGTTTTTAGCAGCTAATTTTGACAACCTCCATCTCTGAGCTACGAACAGGAACAACAAAAACCTCACTTCATCCTATTTCCCACGATTCAGATAAGACGAAGCGTGCACCCGAAATTTTCCGCTTCCTCTGCTGAAAACCCAGATAAGCTGAGCAGGGAAGGGTGACACCAGCACCACACAACCTCCAGCTTGTGGCTGGAGTCCTCTCCCAGAGCCAGGGCTGGCCTGGGAGCTGGGATCTCCACCTGTGCCAGGGACCTCATGATGTCCCTCTAGGTCCACCCGTTCTCTTTATTGCCGCCACCCTCACCACACAGCAGCTCTTTTATCTTCAGGAAGGTGGAGAGGAGGGAGAAACCCCTGGATTTTTGAGCGCCTCACTCCCAAACTGCCGGATTTTTCCTACTCAAAGTCAGGAAAAAAAAATTCTCTGCAAATATAAAAGCTTCTGGCATTTCAGTTTTGTGCTTTCCAGTGCAATCCATGAGCAAACACCCTGGTTCTACTGCTTTCCCAAAGTGAGCCACCAGCAAACTTCACCAGGAATTCAGTCAAACAAAAAAAAATACAGGCAGGGTTTTGGTTTTCCACGCTTACAATCCTGAAATCCAGCAACACCCTCCCTGCCCTCCCCACCACCTCTCTGCTGCTGAGATTTAACTGCAAAAAAAAAATAGAGCTGTACAGAGGTGGGTTTTTTTAATACTTTTCCTGGATGGAATTCTATTTGATGCTGTTAAGCTTTGATGACATACCCCAATGACTTGCTTGGAAGAAATCCATTTAGCAAAGCTTGCAAATCACGCTGTTTCAGTTCTCTGAGTGCCCATGAGAAATGTGCATTTCCAATCATAAAAGCTGTAGAAACAAAATGGAACTTGGAGAGGCAGACAGACAAATTCCTTATCAAGGCTTGGCTGTGCTCACAGAACATGTGCTTACCATTTCCAACTCCGGAAAACTACTTACAGGAATCTGAAACACAAGACTGAACCCAAAAGTAAGAAATAGATAAATTTCTAGAAGATACTTTTTTCCCTCCCCACCCCATTTCAAAGTCAAAATGGAGACTCAGATGAAAACTAAAAAGTAACCCTCCCGTCTCTCCCAGTTTTTCCTAGGGATATAAATACTTGTAACACGATCCATGCACAGAGTGCCAGATTTACAGAGGTCCCCTTATTTTTTTGTGGCAGGATACTCTGTTTTGGGGAAGCCCGGAGTAAGGAAAAGCAAACAGCTTGCACTTTCTTCACCTCTCCAAAGTGCTCTTTGACTGGGAACAGCAGAGGTTGCAGTGGGGATGAAGGATTAGCAGATCCCACTGCCACAGGGGAATCCCCACCAGCAGCAGATCTTTGAAGGCCAGTGCCAGGAACCCAGAAGCTTCCAAAAAGATCAGTCAGTCACGAAAAGCTGGGAGAGAACACGACCCTATGGGGGATTTTCAAAACCGACCGAAAATGGTATTCACGAGGCATTTTCTGGCGTGTTTTCCTCAAAGCACAACTCATTTCTTCAGGATTCAGTCAGTGACAATACCTTTGATTAAATGCAAAAGAAGAGAATTAGAGCAACGTGTGAGCTGCTCAGCACTGCAGACAGCAAAGCCCAACACAGTTATTTTCCTGGTCTGATGAGCCAGTGGCCTCTCCCACAGGTTAGGCTGCCTCATCCTTCCATGAGCACTCTCCTTAACTGTATCCACAACAGGTTATCCATCTGCTGTCTCCCATCCTGCCCCATCCCATCCCTCCCTTGTCAGCTCTCTGCCTGTTCCTGGCCCAATAACTGCACTTTGTTCAGCAAAGAACAGTTCTGATCCCAGCTCACAGCCCTGGGCACAGAACAGCACAGCTCAACTGCTATTCACGCTGCAACAAAGGGCACCTAAATTATGTATCAGCACCCTAAAACCCCCAGCAGCCTGACAGAGCCCCTGGAACATGGTTTCATGAAGGTTTTCTCTTGCAGGAAGGCTGGTTTAAGAAGCTCTTCCCCTCATCCCACATTTCCTTATCCTCTCACTTGTTCCAGTGCAATCACTGCTGCAGGGTGGAAGAACATCTCCATCACCCCCCAAAAGGCTGCTGTTTATATAAAGCATTGATTGGGTCACCAGTCTGATTTACAGAGCAGCTCCACAGAGAGCAGCAATCAGCACAAGGACAGCTTTACCTCTGGAGACAAAGCCTGTGGCAGCACATGCTGAAATCCAGCTCCCAGTGATGCCATCTCATAGACTGGATATTGGGAATTCTTCCCTGTGAGGGTGGGGAGGCCCTGGCACAAGGGCTGCCTGGAGAATCTGTGGATGCCCCATCCTTGGGAAGTGTTGGATGGGGCTTGGAGCAACCTGGGCTAGTAGAAAGTGTCCCTGCCCATGGCTGGGGGTTGGAACTGGATGGTATTTAAGGTCCCTTCCAACCCAGGACATCCTGTGTTTCCATGTTCTGGTTTTCTTTCTTTTTAAAGGATGTTGCATTTTGCACAAAGCCTGACACACTTTTACCCTTTCAACCCCCCCTAAATGTGCTATTTACGTGACTGTCACAACAGACAAGAGCCCAAGTCTTTCAGGTGCCTGGGAGCCACCCATTAAAGTTGAATCCTCAGGATATCACTGACCTTGAAAGGGTTGAAGCTCTCTCTCTTTCCATCTACCCCTACAGATGCTCCAGCAAATCTACTGAACCTCGTGGTGAATGAGATCAACAGAAAACCCAAAGGAGCTTCTGATCTTTGTGAAGGAGAGATGAAATCAGTGCAGGCTTTATAAAACAAGAGTAATGGGAACTGCTCATGGTTCTGAGCCTCTGCAACAACGAAGTGTCTCTCATCACTGACGCAGAGAAGCCGTGAAGATGAAGAAGTTTTATGCCCCACTCTCACAGAGTACAAGTCAGCCCAACAGGAGTATTTTTTTCCCAAGGTTTTGAGAGATGCCTTCACTCCCCATATCTTTGAAAGTGCCACAACATCCCCTCTTTCTCAATAAAAACTGGAGCAGCCCCTGGGAGGGTGGCACTGTGTCCACGGACTCTCACTGTGGCATTTCTGAACTGAGATTCTGGAGGGCTGAGGCTGCAGGAACTAATTCTGTCTCATGAGAAGGAAAAAAAAATTACATTAAAAATGTAAACAAGTAACCTTAGCCACACAATCTCCCCTTCAGAGATGTTTCAAGACAGGGAAAAAAAGATCTTTAGAGAAACAAACATAAAAATGCTGAAAAATACTCCTAATTCTGAAAAAATAAACTCCTCATAATAACAATACAAACTCTAATGGTCTCTTTTACATGCAGTGTTGAATTATTGGCTTGTCATAGCAGTCTTCTAAGGATGAACAGGCTCTGAAGATACCTAGAAACACAGTTTTCTTGCAAACTTTGGTTCCCTTTGGCTCAACATTTTGAGAATACTGCTGTGATATTGCACCAAGCATTCTTCCCATCAGTGAGAAGGACCTTTGCAGTGGATTTTAATACCAATCACCTTCACCTGTAACACAATAAATATTTAAAAGGCCTTTACTGACTTAGACTCACAACGATTCTGAAAGAACTGCATTTTATTTGCTTAGAAAAATACCTGATATATTCACAGACAATCATTGCCTTAATTTAAAACAACACAACAAAATTACCGGAAAAACAGCAGAAAATAAACAGTGCTGAAAGACTGTTATTTTGATGGAACACCCAGACTATCACACCAGACAGACAAATGTACCAAGCACGAAATCTTTAGACAGTGACTGTCATAAACAGCCATAAGCTTCAAAATGTGTCTGTCCCTGAAGAATCCGGATCTCCCCGTGCCATGCTCACACTCTGTGCCTCCTCATCTGTGTTTGTGGCAGGCACCTGCACTGATGCCTTGGCTGCAGAAACTTGGGGGTTCAAATGTGGGGCAGCATCTTCTCCTAAAAAAAAACCAAAAAAATAAAACAAAAGAGAAGAAAAAAGAGAGAAAAGGAAAGAGGGAAACAAAAGTCCTTATTTGCTGTCTGTGACAAATGGCTGAACTCTACTGGAGTCATGGAAACACGAGTACACAGGCACAGGGCTAAGGGAGCTGCTTTAGCCATCAGAGTTCTTATCAGGCAACAAAGGGATGGATTTCTGTGCATATATATACAGAATCATGGAATCACAGAATGGTTTGGGTTGGAAGGGGCCTTAAAGTTCACCTTGTTCCACCCCCCTGGCATGGGCAGGGACACCTTCCACTAGCCCAGGTTGCTCCAACCTGGCCTTGAACACTTCCAGGGATGGGGGATCCACAGCCTCACAGAGACACCCATTTGCATTTTAAGTGTGAACATCCCAGAGATGGGATGGGAGAAAAGTCATGGGCAAAAATTAATGTATTTAGCCAGAGGAGGGAGAAAAGATTAATTAATTCATGGAGCAGGAAGAGCAAGACAATGGATCAGGCTGGAAAACACAGAATGAAGGAAGGCAGGAGAAATGGCATTTGAAGAAGAACAGCACAGCATTCACAGAACTACAGAAAGAGCATTTGAGATTTCAGTTTTCCTGGGGACATTCAAGGGCAGCAGCTACACACAAAACAAACACATATCCGAGTCCATGTACAACAGCAAAGGCTGTCTTGGAGTTTGTTTTCGTTCCAGGAAGCTGTAACGATTCTCCCTTCCTCTGTGATAGACTAGGCAATTAGAACACTATTTTCCCAACAAAACCAAGAAGTTAGGCTTTCTTTCACCCCAGTTAATTATCTACTGTGTCACTGAAGCAGTACTCTGCATTCATCTGACTTGCAGCAAAGCTCGCTTCAAATGGCTAATTAAAACAAAAACCCACTGCTACAATAAAATTCCATCGGGTGTTTTCAATGCCACAACAGCAGCCAACAGCCTGGGAAGTCAAACATGGACTAGGCCAAAGACAGAGAAACCAGTACCTGTGCCAGCCAAGCCTGTTGCCATTCAGGAAGGCAGCAGGAGCATTGTTTGTGTCCCCAGGGAATCAGCACATCATCCAGAGAAGAGAAGGCTTTGGGGAGACCTTAGAGCAGCCTTCCAGTACCTACAGGGACTCCAGGAGAGCTGGAGAGGGCATGGAGTGATGGGACAAGGGGGAATGGCCTTAAGCTGAAGGAGGGCAGGTTTGGATGTCGGGAAAAAATTCCTGGCCTTGAGGGTGGTGAGGCCCTGGCACAGGTTGCCCAGAGAAGCTGTGCCTGCCCTATCCCTGGAAGTGTCCCAGGCCAGGTTGGATGGAGCTCTGAGCAACCTGGGACAGTGGAAGGTGCCCCTGCCCACGGCAGGTGAGGTTGGAACTGGATGGTCTTTGAAGTCCCTTCCAAGCCAAACCATTCCATGATGTCGCGATTTGATTCTGTAGCCATGTTTGAGTGACACCAAAGGGTTTTTGAGAAGGGGAACTGAAGGAAAGCAGAGGGTTTTCTTTGGTCAGACGTGGAGCTGACACACAGTGAGGATGTGACTGTGCAGGGCCCAAGAAAACCCTGTAAATCATCCCACACACTGAAGCAACTCTCCAGCTCTGCACGGAGCTCGAAGCTTTCAAAACTGGACTTTGTTAATAATTTCCACAGTCGTGTCACATTCCATGATGTCATTGTTTCAACAGCTGTTTTCAGGTTTGTTAAAAAAAAATAGAAAAAAAAAAGAAAAAAATGGAAGGAAAAAAGAAAAGAATATTCCCTTATCCCAGGGCTCTGCAGTAATTTCTCAAGTCTTTGATTCTGGGAGTGCTAAAAGAAAGTATCATATTAGTCTGCATTCTTCCTAACACCTACTCTAATATGTTTTACAGATATAGTCCAATTTTATGACAGATATAAAATACTAAAAGAAAAAAAACTTAAAAGAATAATTCCCTCTACTTGTTCACCAGAAAAGTTACCAGTCCCTGGGTTATCTAAATAACCTTAAACTTAAAAATACTCCAAGCCAGCATTTCCCTTTTTAAAAGACAGAAATCTGAAGACTCTGACTCTGCTAGATGCACACAGAAAATACAGAACGTGGATTCTCAGCATTTTAAAGGCGAAAAAACCCTGGATATCCTATTGCAGCTGCATGGGAGATTCTGTTCCATGACTGCAACTTCCCAGGATGGAAAGCTGCTCGTCCTGAAACTCTGCATTGGCCGAAAAATGCAGTTCCTGAGTTCCTCTCACACGTGCTTTATCTCCTTTTGTTGAATGGAACCATGTGCATGGTGCATAAAACACGTTCTGTGCACACACAGGATGGATATGTGAATAAATACACAAATATTTCTGCCTGTTGCTGTACCCCAGTGACAGTGTTTGCACAGCCCCTGGCCTGCTCTTTCTTTAATAATGTGATATGCCATTTTATATCTCCCCCCCACCCCCTCAGAGAGCAGCTCATAACCAACACTAAGTGGGTTTCCTCTTAAACACCGAGTTCTTCACCAGCACAAACACACAAACTGCAGTGGTTATAATCTCGTGATATGTCACAAAAATGGAATGGAAAATTCTTCCCTTTAAAAAGCAGGGCAGGAAGGCAGGTAGTCTTCATGACTTGTTTTTTTTCCCCCCTCTTTAGAGGCTCTGGGAGTGCTCAGTACAATTTTCTCATCATGTAGTTAGGTGTATTTATAAAAATTTTCCTCGTTAAAATCCAATAAATGGAGCGCGTGACCTCAGGTGACCTCCAGTTTTCCAAAGTCTTTGTCACCAGCTAACAGCATAAATTCCTATAAACTGTGAAAACTGACACTCAGGGAGAGTGTGAGAGTCCTTGACTGGAAGGAACTCACCAGTGACTGAAAACATCTTGGTGACCCACTGATGGAAAAGGTCAGATTTCACATCGGAGATTTTTCCTGTTCTTGGCAATCTATAACAAATTCATGTACAGTACTAAATTTCCAGACCTTTGTTTAACAGAAGCATAAAAATTAATGGTGTGTCAACCATCCAGTGACCTGTGAAGGGAGTTTTTCTCTACAAGGCACCATCACACAGAGAATCAGCTATAGATGAGTGTGTGGTGAATGGATGCCAAATGAAAAAGGAATTAACCCCACTGAAGGGAGGTTTGGTTCCCAATACCATATGGCAACAATAAGGACAAAGAAAAATGTTTAAATCTTCCTTTTAAAGTGTTTTTTTCTATTTGGCAAAATAAAAAGACTAAACAAGTCTGACTTTTCAGCCAAATGAGAACCATGTGCTTTAACTCCTTCGACTCCATGTCCACCTATTAAATGAAACTCCTAATTTAAATCCATCTGGAGATGAAACAGACCCATGTCTTCTAAGGGAAAAGTGCTATCACAGAATGGCTTGGGTTGGAAGGGACTTTCAAGACCACCTCATTCCAACCCCCTGCCATTGGCAGGGACACCTTCCACGATACCAGGTTGCTCCATCCAATAAGGCCTTGAATATTTCCATGGATGGGGCAGCCACAGCTTCTCTGGGCAACCCATGCCAGGGCCTCACCACCCTCACAGGGAAGAATTTCTTCCTAATATCCAATCTAAACGTACTCTCCTTCATTTTGAAGCCATTCCCCCTTGTCCTATCACTCCATGCTTTTGTAAATAGCCTCTCTCCACCAAGACAATAAAGAGGGAGGGGTTTGAGGAATCAGGACCCAGGTTATTGTGTCAGTAGAAAACCAGAACTATAATTACTGTAATTACCTCCACATTACTTCCTAAAATTGCAAAACAATCCTCCCTCTACTCCCCAACATAACAACCAAAGCAGCTCAGTTCTAGAGCAAGAATAAACTTCCAAGCATATGCAAAACCAACCCCAGTGCTCTCATTCCTTTAATAGCACGGGCTGATAGGAATGGCTCGTTTCTTCTTCTGCCAGATTCCAGCTGCTTCACTTTGTTTATTCTTGACTTCAAAGTTTAAAACGCTGTCCTGTCCCAACAAATAACTTCCTCCAGATGGCATTAGCTCAAGTGTTCTGAGCACTGGGATAGCACAGCACCTGCAGATCTGAAACTCTGCATCTAAAAATCTTCAATGAATGTGCCTTTTTTTTTTTTCCCTGTGTCATTTCCCCATTTTGCTTTTCCCCTACATAAAAAGATTTACATCTGCTGTGTAGCTACAAAGATCATTAGCAGGGCAAACAGAGTTGTAAGAGATTCTTTACAGTAAAGACTAAAGTAAAAGAATATCTCCAGCCCCGAAGGTAACAGAACCAGTGTCATAGAAACACTTCACAGAATCACAGAAGGGTTTGGGTTGAAGGGACCTTCAAGATCATCGAGTTCCAACATGGCAGGGGCACCTTCCAGTAGACCAGGTTGCTCCAAACCCCATCCAACCTGGCCTTGGACACTTCTAGGGATGGGGCAGCCACAGCTTCTCTGGGCAACCTGTGCCAGGGCCTCCCCACCCTCACAGCCAAGAATTTCTTTCTAGTATCCAATCCCTGCCCTCTGTCAGTGGGAAGCCATTCCCTCTTGCCCTGTCGCTCCAGGCCCTTGTCCAAAGTTCCTCTCCAGCTCTCTTGTAGCCCTTTAGGCACTGGAAGGGGCTCAAGGTCTCTTCTGCAAGCTGAACCACCCCAGCTCTCTCAGCCTTTCTTATCTGCTCCTCTTACCTGTAAGTAAAGATGTGACATATTTGTGCCAACATGTGTCCTACCCACATCTCCACAGGGATTTGATACCAAACTAAAATTCACTCATGTTCATACATGTTTATACAGGCAAGTTACCAAGTAGAGGAACCCAACATGTAGCACTTTCAGCAAAACCAAAATGACTGCAGACTTGCTGGGCTAACACACACTCAGCTCTGTTATTATTATTATTGTTGGTTATAATTATAGAATATATCCTGTCCAGACTCATGTCTAGCTGTATTGTGCATATTGGCTATTCAGTGCTTCTGGAATTTAATGGCTTATCAAGCTGGAACTGAGTAAGGTCAAGAATTAGTCACATGGCCTTGAGATGGTAAATAATACAACTTTCTCAGGAATAAGCAGGACCATCAACAGTCTCTCAAATAACCCAATTGTTTGGACAAAGTTGTTCTCCATTAATTGGAAAGGATGGTTCCTCTTCCACAGCTTTTCTAGCCCTGGCCACCTTGAATCCATAGGCTTATTTAGGTTATTCAGGAGAAGGTGGCCTTTCTCAGCTCTGCCAGAAATGTGCTTTTCTCTTCATTGAATACTGTGGCAAGCATTTACCTGGCTGGAGGTGACACTCTGCTTTCCACTGGGGCAGAAACACAAGAGAGCAAGAACAAGGTGTCCTGCAAATCCTGCAGGTCCATTTTTGTAACTCCAAGCCAGACTGCCCCAACTTAGCTGGTTCCACGATAAACAGAAAAGACCGTAGGCAAAACAAGGCCAAATTTCTAGGGCTGAGTTACATGAAAGGGGTAGATTTACGATTAAAACCCTTGAGTTGTTCCACAGAAACGGACAGACATCTGTAGGCCTGGAGCCAAAAAATGCCTGGATTTAAAAGCACGAGTCTACTGAAAAAAAACCACAGCTTCATTCTCAAAGGCCTCAGCCAGCTCATAAACTTCTATAAGCGGGGCCACAGACACCAGTGGAGACAGAAAACTATATAGCATGAGTTCGGTTCAAGTTTTGACCTAAACTTGGCAAATCCCGCCTTCCCATGGTGTGTAGTGTCCTCCCAGAAACCCCGCACGCCGGCACGCACGAAACAAACGCGCGCGCGCGCGCCTGGCTCGGGCTGTTTGTTTGCGTAACCCCCGATGTACATCCCGGCTACAAATACTTCCCAAAAGAAAATAAATGCAGACCCCGAGCCAGCAAAGGCGGGGGTGGGACCAGGCTCAGCAGCTCACACATTTTTTTTTCCAAGCAGAATATTTGAAAATGACTTTTTTTCCCCCTCTTCTTTCTCATGTCGGAGTTTGGGGGTCGGCGGTTTTCCGGAACGCCATCGATAGCGACGCTGAGCAGAACGAAAACTACGAGTACATTAAATAAACCAGAACCAGATTTTTCAAAATCCTCACACACAGAGGCCGGTAGGGAAGGGCGGACAGAAAGCAGCTCCAAAAACATCCAGGAATGAGATTGCAGAGTTGACTAAATAAATATTTCCTTTTGGTGCCTAAAACCTATTCTGCTCCTTTAGATCTGGCATCTTTTGCTCTGTAGAATATCTCATCTGGCTGCTGTTTTCCCAGCAGGTCCCTTCCAGAAGATGTGTAAGGATCTTTCCAAATGAATGCAATAATTATTACTGCTAAGAAGAAATATTAAAAGCCCACTTGATTTTTCCATGCAGATGCCTGTGATTTTTGGATGTGCAATTGGCTCGAAACAAACAGCCTTTTCTTAATTTTTAAGCACTGCTGTTTCTTGGCTGCAAAGCATTTTCCTGAGGAGAACTGACATGAGGGTCTGTGGTAAATACTGAAGCAGCAGCTTTTATTTCAAAGTGAAAAATAAGGAATTGGTTCCTTACTGGTCCAGAGTCTTTGAAAAACCACCAGGAAAACGTGTTTCTTGTGCAAGGGCTGGGGCAGGAGTAATCCCTAAATCCACAAGAGACAACCAAGGTAAACAGCTGGTGGAATCAGGAGAATCTGACAAGTGATAATTAAAAAACTGAAGATCAAATGGTGTAATTAATATTTTACTTATCCAGCAGAACTAAATATCACCTACATACCAAGTTTTTTTTTCTAATTTTATGCAAAACCTAACTGGCAAGTGGTCAGGAAGGTAATTTTAAAAGCATGTTTGTATTATATATTCTGTTACTCACACCTTCATGTTTTGGGGCTCCAAAAGGGCACTTTAATTCCAGTATCTGAGAGAAAATAAAGAAGGTAAGAAAGAGGAACTCACACGATCGATCGTGGGAATTCACACTTAATGCTGAGATAAAGTTCTGCACAATTCCCTCAGGAAGCAGAGTCAGTGAGTGCAAACCCAGCAGTAGGACTGGCTCCACAGAGACCTTATATCTTAATGATATTAATTGCAGCAATAGTGCCTGCAGCTTATCAACATCGTGCCACAGCGCTGCACAAAACAGCAGCCACGGCCTGCACGGGGAGTGGCCAGGAAAAGACAGGAAAATCAAGGCATCTTTTTAAATCTCAGAAGTTACAGGGCCTCCTTTTATGGAATAATAATCAAAAAATACCTGACACGAGTAATTAAGGTGATGTTTGAATTAAAGTTTGAAAATTAGTCTTCCCAGTACCCATTTAAAATGCAGCAAGGCTGTGGATCCCCCATCCCTGGAAGTGCTCAAGGCCAGGTTGGACGGGGACTGGAGCAACCTGGTCTGGTGGAAGGTGTCCCAGCCCACAGCAGGGGGTTGGAATGAGATAGTTTAAACTTTTCCAACCCAAACCATTCCATGATTCTATGATCCCCTAAGCAAATGGGGCTCTTTTGCCAGAGGTACTGGCCACGATACACACTGGAGTCTCAGTGCTTGGATGCACTGACCTGCAGGCAGGAGGGAATTCCCAACAGCCAATCCCACAGCCTTGGATGTGTGGTGGATGCATCCACATCCCTTGGGATGCATCTGTGACCGTCTCTACTTATCAGACAGGTCCAGGATACGCTGCAAGTCAAGCCTGGCCACGTTTATCTGCTTGCTCTGCCTGTGCTCACCCAGCACCACACACTGTCCAGCCCTGCTAATTCCCAGGCACAAGAGTATCCAAAATATCGTTAGGAATGCTGGAGGACAACTTGCAGTGAAGCAGGGTAAGAAGTCACAAGCTGCTTTCTATCACTTTAAAGTGTGGTCTGCACCCAGATTTGAGTGAAAGCCGGGCATCAGAAAGAAAAGGGAAAACTTTCTGCCTCAAGGGCAGGGGGCTGCAGGGCAGAATTTTTGCTTTACAGGTCACTCTTCACATACAGAATCACTAAATGCATTCTTGTAATAAAATATTAAATAAGGTACACTCAGCATGAAAAAAACCAACTTCAATAACAAGTGTTTTTCTAGACGACCACAAACAAAATAGCTGCATTTCTCTACTCTGAATACTTAAATAATCATACAACCAAATGCAGTTGTTTCGGTGATTTTCCCTTCTGAAGTCATGGGATTCCCCATATGGAAACAGTTTGCCAAGCCTCCTGTAACTGTACTGCCATTACAACGATCTGGCATGTTAAAATGCTTTATACCTGCAGCACAATTACTCTGAATTCGTGTAATTGCACCTTTTCAAAAGGGGATGATGAATGTTTTCCCCAGGAAAAAAAAAAACAACAAAACAAGACAGAACAAAGCCAGGCCTACACAGCTAGCATTTTCCAATGGCCAGTCTAAGAAATTCCTGGACATCTCTATGCACATTTCTAGCACATGAACAAGCAAACTTATTAAAAATACCTCTTTTCAAGCCTTTTGTTTGTCAGCAAAAGGTGGCCACTACAGGTCTCACCATTTGTGCACATCAATGGCCTTTGGAAAATGTATAGGAATAAGAAGCTCTAGGAAGTTTAGAGAGGCAAGTAAATGTGAGCTCAGGAAGCCCATGTTCAAACAGGGAAAGCATTAAATTCTTTACTGGAAGATCTTCTGGGAACCCACTGTTATAGAATCATAGAATCTTTCAGGTTGGAAAGCACCTCTAAGATCATCAGGTCCAACCACTAACCCAACACCACCATGTTCACCACTAAACCACGTCCCCAGGTGCCACATCCACACTTCTTTAAACCCCACACAGGGATGGTGATTCCACCACTGCCCTGGGCAGCCTGTTCAGCCTCACCACCCTTTCAGCAAAGAAATTTTTCATCATATCCAATCTAAACCTCCCCTGGGGCGACTTGAGGCCATTTCCTCTGGTCCTGTCTCTGGTGCAGCCCCTACTCTGACCTGCTCTGTTGTGATGACAAGTTATGTTGCCTCTACAGTCTAATGCCCAGGATCAGAAACTTGGAAAGGTCTGAGAGCAAATGCGTATTTTTATCTTGTGCTATTTTAAAGTTTGTTACAATCTAAAGTGATTAAACTTTGTGCAATAGAGATAAGCATTCCTCCTGGTTAAAAAAAAAAAAAAAAAAGTAATAAAAGAATCCAAGAACCTTGGCCTGCTACATGGGAAAGAGTAAAACCAAAAATTCCTTTGCAATACTTGGGTGAATCTCAGCTTTAAATGAGTTCAAATCAGTGAGCTGTAGAAATGTGGTGCTCTACATTTATTCTGCATATTGAGCACAGGGCACCTCCTCCTTAACTCTCTCACTGCTGATTTTAATGTCAGTACATCTCCATCTCTGCTAACTGGCATGAAATGCAGGGCATTGACTCTTCTCAGTTCAAGCTCTCGGTGCCAAACCTGGTGTACAACTTGGAATCACAGAACCATCCAGGCTGGAGAAGACTCCTGAGGTGAAGGGCACAGACATCTGGCTCTGTTCACCACTGCAGAGCACACACCTGAATTCAGGAGCTGTACAGGGTTCACAGGAACTGCAATTACGCAAAGCTCCTCAAAGAAAGCGGCTTTTGCAAACCCTCCACGCACCTGACAGTGACACAGACCCAATTATTTTGCACAATCCTAATCTGACATCCAGTGTGTGCCAGCAGGAAAAGCACAGTGGCAAAGAAAGCCTTATCTCATGAGTCCCATGGAATTTAATGGCTCCCCAGTACGTTACTCAAAGCAAGTTCATTCCCATTATGCACACACACACACATACTCATGCACTTCCAGATTCAGGAACACTTGCTCTGCAAGTGTCAGGTAAATCAAGCTGTTCTCCAGCATTTTCTTGCACATGCTCACAGTAAGACCAGAAATTTTAGAAACATTATCCATTATTTCCTTTCTCTCCCTCTCTTAAATATCATGCAGTAATTGAATCCAGAATACGCTTAATATTCAATACATATACAAGTTGTGGGATATGTTTCCCCTCATCACTGCACTGCCTACACAAGAGCAGGAGAGAACAAATGCTTCAAGATCTTCTTTCTTTATCCCCATCATTTCAATGTCACTCTTATTTGATGCAATAGTGGGATTTTTTCTTTAATCTTGGAGAGAGACAAGACACATGTTGCAAGATCTCTTGCAACAGGACTGTCTCCTGCTACTATGGAAGCATGGAAAAGACCTGGATCATGCCTGGGGCCTCTCAGTGATGCTGCAATACTGTAACAGAGGTCTCCAGTCCTTCCCTGGAACAGGTTAATACAGACTCATTGTTCCTTGCTCTGTATTTTTAGAGAGACACTTGGAAAGGGAGTAGCAGAGTATCCAAAGTGCATCATTCACACAAACCGACATTTATCACACACAGAAAGTTTCCTGGAAACCTCTCCTAAATCTGATAAGAAAACCCCTCATTAAGAATCATTTGCTTGTCTAATTTTCACTTACTGAGCTTTAATGTACCATAAAAGTAAGTAATCACAACAGTGCCTTGAATAAATATTGCTTGCCTTGTATTCATTAATTTCTAGAAGAACACCAAACTGCCTCTGGACACACCGGAAAAACAAAACCTCACCAATCACACCAAGTCAAACCAGAGCTTTAAAGAATTTTTTGTGTGTGTGTGGAACACTGAGTTCAACAAAAATGTATTCTGTTCACTGTACACACGACACCAGTGGGAATAAGAGCCAGTTCAAGTTCTAAGTTGCCATTACTCGGGGTAATGGCTTCAAGCTGCACGGCACAGCTGTACGGGCCCAGCCAGACAGGCTATCACAGCAATGCTTTGATAGCATGGGGCCCTTAAGTGTCAGGATATAGAAAAGGCAGCAGTTGTTGGCTGTGAAAACAGTCTGATACAAACCAGATGGGGACTCACTTGATGGGCAACACAAAGGAAAACAATTGGCTCATTCAACAAAGTCAGGCCACTGCCCCAGAGAATTACCAGAAGACAATAACAGTCAACCGGAGTTGATGCAAACAAGAAACAGCCATGTGGTTACGGTTTAAGGAATTGTTTCTCCTCAGACTAAACATAAAGTTTTGATTTCTAATTCTCGTATTCATTAATTTCAGTCTCGTTTACAAGCCCCTTCTTCCTCCAAAGTCTTCCGTGTCATTCACTTACGTAGCACCAGCCTTCCCACACCTACTTAAACAAGGCAAAAACCGCTGTGACAAAGGCAGCTGTATTAATCTAACGTTTCCTGAGGAATGCCAAGACCACAGAACGACTGTCTGAACCATGGCAGAACAGCACTGCAGACACACAGAGTGTTATCGGACACGTTTGTGTGCGCACGGCAACGTATTTACTGATTCTTTTTTGATTTGGAATGCACAAGGCCCAGTAGGTCACAATGCTGGGTGACCAGAGTACAGATGTCTTCCAGTTTGGTGAAGAGTTCTTCTGGTTTCTTACTTAGGTTTCTTTTTATTCTTTAAGAAGTCAACTTCAGATCAATTATGTTACCATGTAACGGTTTTGTCAGGCTACAGTTAAAAAAAGATCCATTAAAATAGCTATTACCAAACCTTTTTGAAGCAATCAAAAACTTAAAATTCATGGCTATTTCAGCCATAACTCAAAAAAATCCCCAGCCCACTCATTTTTAGAAGCTTGTAGAAGATTATGGTCCAAAAATCTTAATTGCTCCTGCTGTTTTATTACAGGAAATATGAAAGCGTCATGTGCAAAGGTATTTTGATTACAAATTACTTACAGAGATTGCACAATAAGTCAGACCTCTGAGGGCCTTCTGCAATTTCACTCTCAGACCGAAAACATCTGAAGTTTCTTTCCATATACCTCAACCTATTCCCTCTGGCAGGCTCTGCTCTGTGGAGCTCCACACCAGCGTGAAAGGTGGGATGGCAACGCTCTGAACAACAGCCACGTACCTGGATGTCTGCAAGGCAAGGATGTCTGCAAAAGGCAGTGACATGGAGCTGCCCTGGATACCTGTGGAAGTCACAGGGTCCTGTGACCTGTCAGCTTTATCGCACCACCACACATCATGGAATCACAGAATGGTTTGGGTTGGAAGGGACCTAAAAAACCATCTTGTTCCAACCCCCTGCCATGGGCAGGGACACCTTCCACTAGCCCAGGTTGCTCCAAGCCTCGCCCAACCTGGCCTTGGCCACTTCCAGGGATGGGGCAGCCACAGCTTCTCTGGTCACTCTGTGCCAGGGCCTCACCACCCTCCCAGGGAAGAATTTCTTCCTAATACCTCACCTAAACCAACTCCCAGTGTATGGTTCTTATTTAACAGTCACTCTGGACTAACAGAAAAAGGGAATTTGTCCTTAAAGAAGTGAAGAAATCCCTGCTGAACTAATGAAGCGGAGAGTCAGGCCCTAATTGTCACCTCCAGTGGTTGTAGCTCTCAGCTGCTGTGGTTCCCAAGCCTGGGAGCACAGTTTTACTTCCAAAACCAAGACTGAAATGCAGCCTTGGCTTCATTCAAAACAAACCACCACACACTGCAGGTAGAAAAGTCAGATTTTACTGCAGTTTCCTGCCATAAGCACGGAGCCAACCCTCCAACAAAGCTGTTGTGTGCTGGGCTCTGTCTGAGTTCCAACATCTCTCCGGCAGAATCGCATTTCCAAACACCATTTCCAAATTCCTGAAACCTCCACTGCAGGGCTGAGCTGTCACAGGGAAGATTTTGCCTGCAGTGCTGCTATTATTCATGTTTCACATCGTATATATCGAGCTCAGGCCGCCTTTTTGCCTTTTTTTTTTTTACACACAGCTGAAATTTTGGGTTGAGTTACCAGAACATTCCAAACCTTAAGGAACAGAACAGCCTTTATCCACAGCCTGAACCTCGGAGATACTGCCTGTCGTAGCTGTGCATTAAAAGCAGATGAGAGGGGAGCAAAAGCCTCTTTCAATCCCAGCTCTGCCTGCACAGGCAAAGCCCAACTGCTCTTGTAAAAGTGGTTTTGGACGTGGCTCGTCAGAGGACGCCTCCACAGCAAGTCCAGCAGGAGCAGGGGGAGGCACGGCTGCCCGGCCTCCCTTCAAGTGAGGATTCCAACAGGAAACTGCTCCCCCCAACCCCTTTCTGTTTTCTTTTTTTTTAATCAGGAAGGAAGCTGCATCTTCAGAAACAAGCATTCCCTGGGTAATCTCCCTGCTTGGCTGTCTCTAGGAGCGGGTCCAATTACTGAAATCAGCATCGTGCACTTTGGAGGAGTTAATGGTGTATTTACACTGTAACTCCAACTAGTAAATATTTCCCATTTGTAATTCTGATTTGCCAAACGGGGCACAATGGCAGCTGTTAAGCAAATTAAACAATTTTCTCGAGATCTGCAATTATGGTTTTGGGGTTATAAAAACACACTAACAAAAAAAAAAAAAAAAAAAAAAAAAAAGCCAGAAATGAAGCAACTCCCAAAAAATGCTTTTTACTTCTGGTGAAGATACAACGGCCTGACAAGGACCAGCACTGCAGCTGTTACAATGTCTTTAAACAAACACAGCTCTGCCTCACTCTTGCAATATGTAGTGCATAAAACAAGGTCATGATATGCAACCTTGAGATTATTACATTGCTGTAACAACCTGAGTTGGGATGGAGATCAGCAGACCAGTCCATATTAAGTCTAACCTGCTTTGATTGCTTAATTTTGAACCAAAACATAACCACAATTATACCAGACCCAGAAAATGTGTGAGATGCACAGTTTCATTGTTCACATATGGCCAGATGATTTATTAATTTGTATTAATACTAAATGCCTCTCTGCCATTAGAAAAAACACCCCAGTTAATAAAAAGGCAAAGTCATGCCTTACACAAAGAGAAACAGTTACTTCCCTGCAGCTAAAGCACTGAGGGGAGAAAAAATGAATTTCACAGAACTGCTCCATATTTTGTGCCACACTCAACAACTTTCACTGAGTTTGTTTAGAATTGGCCTTGAAAACAGCTCTTCTTTCTTTAAAAGCAAACCAGAAGTTTTAGATTAGAGCAGAACGACAGGACAGATACAAAGGTTCTAAATCTAAATTAAGTTTTTCTAGGTGTAGGGTTTGGTTGTTTTTTTTTTTTTCCTCCCCTCAATGACAGCACTTGTGATAAAAACCAGAACACAGTAGTCCACAGACAAACTTTAACCCATCTCCATCATTTACTACCGTTCCTTGCAAACCCAGCCTCCAGAAGCACATTTGTAAGTGGTATTTCAGAGAAGAGGATTTGCTGTATTTTCCTTACAAGATGAGTTTTATGGAAGATGAAAAGGCTTTTGCTCAAGCTTTATGTTCGGACACGTTATTCCACACTATTACAAAACACAGCCCCATGTGCAGCCTCAGCAGTGAGCAACAGGTCATGCATGACAACTTTAATCTTCACCCACCAGTCCTTAGCCTATTTTTAAGAAAAATGCTGCTTTGGCAGGCTGCATTTCTCTAAATCAGCATGCTATCAAAGAGTAGCATTACCATTATTTACATAGTGTTCTTCATTTGGAAGACATCCTAGATAACATTTACTGCATGCTGTTGCTGGGTTTGAAAGTCTCCTGGGCTCCTGGTCTTAAGAAATGAATCCCAGGGGCAGTGCAAACATGTAGTTATATTTAATTATAGGCAGTCTTTGTATCACTGTATTGAAAAGGTGGTGCTGGAAAAGCCTCTCTTGGGCTGCATGAAGTACAAGGTCTGTTTACTCCTAAAGTGTCTGGAAAAATAAGAAAATAAAGTACCTAGTAATGCCACTGGTCACCAGCATGAAAACTGCCTGTAAGTCAAGCCCTTTCACAATATAATAAGCAGTAAAATTTAAAAACTACGATTTGATTGTGGACACAAATCATGTAAATATCCATCTTTATTGGCTAGTTTGGTTTTCTTAATTACCTTATATTTTCTTAATTAATTACTTTTTTTTTGGTAAATCCCCAATCTCCTTTGTAGAAGAGATTTGGGGGCAGATAGTGAGAATCTGGGGGTTATTCACCATTCACCTTAAGCAAACTCCACTTGGGCACACACACTCCTGTCCTAGTGATTTCTCTCCCACCCAGCCGCTCCCCACACTCACAGCTGGACCCTGCCAGGTTTTATGTGGTGCTTTAAAAAGCTGAACTGAGAGCAGTTTAAGAACAGGTAAAGCTGAAGGGAGTCCAGCTGCCTCTGCCCAAGGCTCCCCAAACCCATCACAGCGGGGAAAGCAGAAGCTGCACCTTCTGCTGCTTTGCTCTCACACATGCACAAGCCACTGAATTATAAAGGGCAACATCTGCCTCCCCTGCCAACCAGAAAAACCTAACAAACTCAGCACATACTGAAGAAATCAAACCTACATTTCTCCTCTCACAGAGCTATGTATGTTTCTCCACGTTGAAATATGTGTTTGTAATACTCCCTGTCTTCACCTGTCACCACACACAGTATCCAGGCAGTGTGCTGCCAGCACCCAAAGGCAGCAAGACTTCCCACTCTGATACTGATGCTTTTTATAAAAGATACTAAAAAGAAAAGAAAGGGAGGCGAAAGACCTGGTTAAACGGCTGTTAATCCAAGTAAGGGTGGTCATCCCTGAAGATCCGGTGGTGCCCCTGCCAATGGAAGTAACACAGTTGGCAGCAGGTTTACCTGAGAGAGCTGGAATGGTTCCTGACTCCAGCTGAGCTGGCATGGATGTGCCAGGCTGAAAATGAGAGTGACTGAGGAGTGTAAATACATCTGATTCAGGAAACTGCCTTTGCACTCTCTGTCAGTGGCTACAGCATATCCTGCAGAGTAACTCCAGCCAAAGGTCTTGCTGGGTAAGACAAAGGGAATGCTATTTCTTAGAATCACAGAATGGTTTGGGTTGGAAGGGACCATAAAGATCAGCTCCAACCCCCCCTGCCATGGGCAGGGACACCTTCCACTAGCCCAGGTTGCTCCAAGCCTCATCCAACCTGGTCTTGAACACTTCCAGGGATGGGGCAGCCACAGCTACTCTGGGCAACCTGTGCCAGGGCCTCACCCCCCTCACAGGGAAGAATTTCCTCCCAAAATCTAATCTAAACCCACCCTCTTTCAGTTTAAAACCAATGCCCCCTGTCCCGTCACTCTCTGCCCATATAAAAAGTCCATCTCCCTCCTTTTTATATGCCCTTAAGGCACTGGAAGGGGCTCTGAGGTCTGTCTTCTCACCTCAGGGCTCTCTCAGCCTGTCTCCACAGCAGAGGTGCTCCAGCCCCCTGATCACATCTCGTTATAGTGACAAGAGGCACATCATTTAGAGCAGCCAGGAATCTCAATTTAAATTAATTTACCATCCCTGCTAACAAACAGGCATGTGAATTAAAGCAGTAAAAGACCATAAAAATCCAGTGCCTCTTCACAACGCTGTGACAGAAGATGATGTGCAAAGGGACTCCAGACTCAATTATATGTCCATAAATAAGCAGCAGGTTCAGGAGAGAGTGTTCTGATCCTTTTCCATGACCTACCACAACACACAGGCCACAGAACAGCTGAGCACACTTACTTTCTAGAGGCACATCAGTTCTTTCTTATTAAACCATGGGCTCAGAGCTGTGGAACCACTAATTTGTGAGAAACTTCTCCCTCCAGAGAAGAACTAACTGGAACCAGCCCTGGGGCTGATGTAAGCATTAAGTACATGGGGAGTCTCTGTCCTTAGGTGGCTTGCCCAAGCCCATTAATTTTTTGTGTGTGTCCCCCATTTATATAAGCAATGTTTGCATGAAAGGGGAAAGCAGGTCAGCCTCGTCAGCCTGCTACCATCTGCTTTTATTCAGAGCTGCTCAAGATCAGTGCCAGTGGGATCAGTGCCCATTAAAGGGGTTTATTGTGTGTGTTTATATTTTGCTCTTTACAATGAAGGCAACAGCAATTACTGTAAGTTTGTAAAAGTGCACACAAATCATAATCCTCAATACAAAGCTGCTTCAGTCAGATCCCAGGCAGGCTGAGGGACAGGCTGCCCTGGCACAACAACTTCCAGGGACTGGGCAGGAGTGTGTGAGTGCCCAGGAGATCTGAGGCTGTATTTAATACACGTTACCAAGATCATCCCCTGTTTGCAATCCACAGCAACTCCAGCTGATCCACCAGCCCAGGAGAACCTGACACAAAAGAAAAGGCATCACATTCCAGCCTGACCCCCAGACAGGCTGACAATAGGTGGATTTATACAACTAAAACTGGAGCTGGTGAGAGATCAAAGGTGGGCTGCCAAAGTGGAAATGGCAATTTAGGGCTCTCAGCTAATACATTCCAATTCTGAGGAGTGGATATGCAGCACCAAGAGGTGTCCTCCTTTTAATGAGAATTCTGCCTACAATATGTTTGGTCCCTAGAGACATAAGTTATCAAAAACCCCCTCAGAAAACAAAATTAAAAAAAAAATCCCAAATCAATCAAATAATCATTAGAAAACCCCTAACTGGCCAAAAGGGGGAAAAAAAAGGGAAAATATGGAGAATTGCAGTGATGATGCAGCTTAGCAGAACTGCCAGGCAGGCTGGACAGCTTCCAGCAGGTTGTCACAAATGTCTGAAAAGTAAATGCAATTATGAAGCAATTTCTTTTTTTTTTTTTAATCTAATTAATTTGGAAGTGAAACCCTTTACATTATTAAGACATACTTTAGAACAGAAGGCCCTCAGAACCCCCTGGTGTTGTGTGATGCGATAGGGGCAGCTGATGCTCAGCAGGCACCTGGACTGAAAATCACATTTAGAGGTAAAAAGGGAATGTAGTGATGGGACAAAGGGGAATGGACTGACAGACAGTAGATTAAAGTTGGATATTAGGAGGAAACTCTCTACTATATTGGTGGGGAGGCCCTGGCACAGGTTGCCCAGAGAAGCTGTGGCTGCCCCATCCCTGGAAGTGTCCCAGGCCAGGTTGG
>JAWWES010000168.1:58973189-59032683 GCA_035583135.1 Lophotriccus pileatus
TGGGGAGGCCCTGGCACAGGTTGCCCAGAGAAGCTGTGGCTGCCCCATCCCTGGAAGTGTCCCAGGCCAGGCTGGACGGGGCTTGGAGCAACCTGGGATGGTGGAAGGTGGAACTGGATGATCCTTCCAACCCAAACCAGGGATTCTGGAATTCTATGAAAAAGGACAAACTCCAAATATGCATTGGGTGCTTTATGCAGCAGTGCCACAGGTTTTCAGTTTACCAGCATGAAAAAGACCCTTGTGCCTCATTATTTTCACATTACAGCCCCCAGGTGTGAGTGAAATATGAGGCTTAATTTTGTTGTTGCTCTGAACTCCAGTTTATGATTTATAAAAAGCACTTTGAGGGATGCCACAGGCCACTGGATCAGATCACCTGCAATCTTTCAAAATCTAGGCTTGAAGAGGGAATCAGATGAGATTTTGGAATATTTACTTTGAGCCCCAGTAAATCTGAAAAAAAAGACAAGTAAAAAATCTTGGTATTTGACAGTTTCCATAGAAAGTAATACTTTAATGGTGATCATGTCACTTTGAGTAAGTTTTTCTTTCCCTTTCTGCAGAAAAAAAACCAGCTGGTGCTGGAATTCACTGAAAATCCCCACTGCTGTGTACAGACCAGAAGAGGGGACTGGTACAGGAACAGAGCAAAATAAGTGTATTTAAACACAAAGATCTGACTAAAACAGAGAAAGAAGCAACTGTGAACTGCTTTCACCTGCTCCAACAACGGGGCAACAGCTGTCAGTCCCACGTCCTGGACTTAAAACTTCTGAGCAGGAACATTCCTTAAGCCCACACTGGAAGATTCCCTGCTTTATTCTTTTTACTGTATGAAAAATGCAAAATACCTCCCCCTCCAAAGATTCTACACACACACCCAACACAGCACAGCAGTGGATTCTCAGGAGGACTGGATGAGGATATGGAAAGCTGTGCAGATTTCATGGTGGGTGTAAACCATCACCTGTAAAGGCACCAGGGGAAGGCTGAAAAGGGAAGTTTTTCTGCCTCTGCACCAACCTCCCACGGCAAAAAGCCTCAGCACAAGGTCACAGAAATGTCACTGCAGCAGTGAGAGAGCTGTGTCCCTCTGTGACACTTAAGAAGGGTTGTAGGAAGAGAAGAACTAACTCTCAGCCTCAGAAGCTGAAGGAAATTACCATGTAGATCCCTAGGAAAAGGTCCAGGTGACATGTGGTGTGGAACTGGCCTCCAGAGGGGAATGACTTCTCCCTGAGCACTCAGCAGGAAACCCTGAGACTGCAGGGCAGTATCAGCCTGCCTTGTACAGTCTTCTTTCAGTATAAACTCTGTCTTCTTGGGGTTTTTTTGTTGTTTGTTTGTTTGTTTTAATTGTTTCTTTTTTTTTTTAAATTTCTCCACCTGATTACTTGGATTTCAATTCGTTGATATGCCTCAGAAAATCAAATGGCATTCTAGGACTCTAAAAACCATACCAGAGAGAGTGTCGTGCTTCACCTGCTTGTAGCTCCTATTCTTTACAGCTTGAGTCCAGACAAGTGAGGGGAAGAATTTACTCTGTGGGAGCAGAGGATCATTTTCCAGAGAGGGATCTTTTGGGAATGGGTACAAAGGTCCCATTGCACAGTCCCACGAAACCCACAGCAGCTCCTGGTGCTTGGCTGCTCATGTCCCAACCTTGAAGCAGCAGGACATCACTGGCCACAGCAACAACCCTGCACAAGACTTTGCCTTAAGCTATGAAAAAAAAAATAAAAATCACACTCCCGCTTTAACATTTTGCCTGAAAAATAACTGAAGTAACTCAGTGGGAAAAGAAGCGACCCCAGATATAAATGACACTTGTTAATAGAGGAATTATACTTACAAAAGCCAAGAAATTAAAGACTCCTGCTCCAAATGTGCTGTAACACAGCTAAAGACTGACTTACAGTAAGTCAAGCTAGAAACTCTCAAGCATGGCTATTGAGGATTTTAGGTGGAATATTATGCAAGATGCACACTTATTACTCAGATGTGTTTTCTGCTGTATGGGCTGTCATATGAGGCCCATGGACACGTGCAGAATAATCAAAAACTCCTTGAGAACAGGTCTTCTAAACCACTTGGAGCACCCAAAAGCTGATGAGTACTTACAGAAAACACAGAGTTTCTGTGGGAAATGCTACTTTGCATTTCCTGACTTGCCCAAATGTAAAATACATTAACTGAACGATGTCCATGAGCCACCTGATAGCACAGAGAGGTAACTGGATGGGAAAAACAGAGGTAAAATAAACCAGAAACATCCCTGAAAGTGCTCCAGGCCAGGCTGGATGGAGCTTTGAGCAACCTGGTCTAGTGGGAGGTGTCCCTGCCCATGACAGGGGGTTGGAACTGGATGATCTCTATGGTCTCTTCCAAGCTAAACCATTCTATGATCTGAATTCTGAAGAAGCACTGAAAATCTTCCATAAATCTCTGACAGGGCACTTGTTTGAAAAATGCCATAATTACAGCTAAATGATTTCATTACTCCAATTTCCAAGATCTTCTCTCAGAAAATTAGTTAAATTCCAAGAGCAGTGACTACACACAGACTATTTCTGCCTCTCAGGTTGTGGTGGTTCTCTCCACAGTGAGGAAGAACAGCTCTGCTTTGCTTCACCAGCTGCTTGTTTTCAGGATGGGATGGAGAATACTCAGCAAAAAAAAAAAGCCTTCAGTGAAATTCAGGCCAGAAAAAAAACCCAGCAGGATATTAAGGAAAAAGTAAACTTTCAGTAGAACAGTCATTGAGTTTGACCAAAACAGTTCCAGTTCTAAGAAAAAAAAGAGAAAAGACCTTTAGCCTTATCCTAATCTTCTTCCTTCCTCGAAGCATCTGGTACAGATTTGCCTCACGCCACAATAGTTTGGAGGAAAAATAACCCAAACCCTAACTCAGAGCAATTCCTGGCTGAAGAAGACAGACAAAGAAGTATTTAGTTATGGCCCTATTTTCAGTGTTGCAGCTTTCAGTACAGCACCTTGTCCACGTTGACACACAAGCAGCCCATATTCAGTGCTGAGCAAGGACCAGGGAAGCTTTATTTTTTTTTATATAGATTGTTTTAGAGGCTTCTTGTTGTCTTACTCATGTATTGCAAAGATCATCTCCTCCACAAGCAGTTGTGCAACCTCTCTGTGGCAACAAAGCCAATTCCTCAGTGTCCCAATATTACTTTCCCATCTACTTATGGCTAAGCTAGAAAGGAATTCCTACCACGAAGTTCTGCTCTCCAGGTCACATTTTGAGAGTCTGTGAGGCAGAAACAAAATAATTAAGTGAAGATACATCCACCTCTGGTGCTGAGCTGCTCTTATTAAAGTTTAAAAACCCTCTGCAGCCAAATGTTGCCACCTGCTCTTTCATTTTCATTTTAAAAATTCTGAAGCCCTTTAATGTAAGCCCGAAAATGCTTAAATTCTGTAAGTATGGGCACTCACCAACCACAACAATTACTATCACATTAAATGTATGAAGATGTATGAAAGAAGGGTACAAAGATTAAAGGCTATTATAAAGCCAAAAATATATATGCATGTATATTATGTACTACAACTCTGTGTTTTCAAACCACTGTCTCCACTCTGTCTAGAGAAGGCACACATTTCAATTAATAATACATTCAGGCTTGATTTTCAGCTGCAACTTTCAGGAGACTTCACCCTTTCAGGCATGATATTGTAGCAGTCCTACTGAACTTCAGCTTTCATTAGAAGCCATCAATCAACTTCCCTTCAGTAAAAACACATGTTCGGTGCAGACCACAAGAAATTTTTGAACAAGAAAAGAAAGTTCTATCATATATACATATAATATATATATTCATGGCCATTGAAGGATGAATCAAATATTGGCATGGATTTATCATTTTAAGTCAGAATGGCTTGTTTTACAACCAACTTTAGGTCCAAAACCATTTCCCTTTTCCCCCAACACTCTGAACTCACACTTCATCTCAGGGCCTTAGATCTCCTAAGCTCTACCAATCCAACCACTTCCCCTTTAAACTCTGAAAAACTACCTAAAAGGTCCTGTCTCCGAAATGCTTCTCCACTTCCAGGAAAGTATTCCTTGTGTCCCTTGCTATCCCAGTGAAGGCCACCCATCTGACACGACGTTTTTACAAACAGGGGGCTTTGAACTCACAGCAACAGATGTGCTCGATTTCAAAACGTTGTATTTACTTAAACCCACCTACACTTCCCATGTGGCAAGTTTTCCTTTTCCTTTCAAACGCTTCTTGTTAATTTTCCCCCCTTGACTTTTTGCCTGATGAACTTCTCTGTGGCAAAGCTTATGGAGACAAGGCCTCCTGGTTAACACCGACAGACAGTTGTTGCCATTTGCAAACCCTCTAGATTTTTATTGGCTCATTAAATATGTATACTTTGAATGAGATTTAAATGATCTTGGTATATAAATCACCTTTTTTTTTTTTTCCCTTTTGATTCTCTGAAAGAAAATTGACTACTGCCATCTCCTGGTCACACATTTTCAGCTGCCACACAGACACAGTTGGACTGTGCCCAAATTCCCTGTGTTACAGTACAGGGAAATGTACAGGGAAATAACAGACCTGCACCAAGTTGTGCCACTTCAGTCCTGTCAGCTTTTCCACTAATTGTCCACAGATCATTTTTACATTATTCATAACTTTCTTCATATGCAAACCGTGGTTTTTTGGAATGAGGTTCCAACAACGCTGGCCTAGGGCTTTTCTTACCACTTATTATAAATATTTGAAACAAAATAATTCCCTCAGAATTCTAATTTGAAGAGATGTTGTGTTTTGGTTTTGGTTTTTTTTTTTTTTTTAATTAAATGGAAGAAGTTCAAAGAATTATTTTTTAAAAGGGCTTGAAGGAAGAATTTGCCTGTGCTAGGGTGGAGCAATTCTAATTGCATATATTGTAGACATGCAGGTTTTTAGATTCCTGTTTTTAGCATGTAAGATTAAAACTGCTACATATCTCAATCCAGCACCTCCACAACATTCTTATCTGCTGAAACAATGAAACATGGCAGTAATGTGCACAGTTTATGCTATTCCAACACTGACTTGAACCACAATAAACAAAAGGTATTCTCTCCCTCTCTTTCATCATCCTTAACACTTGTAACAAACACTGTTAGGTGATCTCCAAAAATAGCACAGATAATGCCCAGGGTCCTTCACTGAAGGAAATCATTATCTGTTACACACCAGCCTGAAGCCCATCTCAGACCAGGTCTTTTTAACACTGAAAATCTGTATTCCCTCCCCCCCCATTTGCATGATCTTAACTTACTACTACTGTTCAGTTCTTGTGTAGCACCCCTGCATTTTCTCATGTGCAGGAACCCCTCCCTTCCATCACACCATCATGAATATCTCATTTGCTGAACACCCATTCTATAAAGCAATTAAGATTCAGTTGACTACACAAGATGCACATTGTGATGCTCCTGGCAAACACAAATTTAAATAAATACTTCATTACAAGGGTTTTGATGACTTACATACAAATACATTTAATAGAATCAGAGAGTCCCAGAATGGTTAGGGTTGGAAGGGACCTTAAAGATAATCCAGTCCCACCCCTTGTCATGGGCAGGGACACCTTCCACTAGCCCAGGTTGCTCCAAGCCCTGTCCAGCTTGGCCTGGAAACACTTCCAGGGATGGGGCAGCCACAGCTTCTCTGGGAAATCTGTGCCAGGGCCTCACCACCCTCACAGACAAGAATTTCTTTCTAATACCCAACCTAACCCTGCCCTCTGTCCATGGGAAGCCATTCCCCCTTGTCCTGTCGCCCCATCCCTTGTCCCCAGTCCCTCTCCAGCTCTCTTGGAGCTGCTTTAGGTATTGAAAGATGCTCTAAGGTCTCCTTGGAGCCTTCTCCAGGCTGAATTTCCAATCCTTTGAATGCACCCCAACAATATCATATCCATGTACACACAAATGCTTGGAAAGTTGGGAAATTTCTGTAGCGACGAAAACCAAATTTAAAAAGAAAATCAGAACTTCAATCACATCAGCACACAACAATATTTAAAAGTGGTGTGCTTAACTGAGAGAACTGTTTGCTTATTGATATCCTTTACCTTCTGGTTGCATCTCTTCAGACATCCTTCTCACAAGAATAACTCGTGGTCTCACAGTCTCAGCCCGTGCAGCTCCTTGGCTTTCCTCCTGTGTATCACACATCAAAACCACGTTACAAGTCTGACTTCGGATGTAAAAGCACGGCAAGATGACACAGAGCTTCAGGAAACATCCAAAGAGGGTTTTAAAGATTCATTCAAGGATAATCTGCACTTGTTCTCCTGTCTTTTGGCTTCAAAAGAACTCAGCTCTCAATCTGCCTGTTGCAGTGCTGTTCCCTCTGGGCAAACATCGTGGGAGCAGCAGGTATGGATGGCAAAGTGCCAGTTACACCTGAAGACACAGGAGACCCTCAATTTTTCACTCAAAGCATTTGGTGGAATGAACATACTATTTCCCTGGCTTTCTTCAATACCCAGGACTTCTCCCTGATTAACAAGAGAAATTTGAAAGGGAAAAGAAAACTATCAGTTGGTTGGAAAACCCAGGGCAAGTCTAAAATTTATTTTCTTCAGCCCAGTTTTTAAAACTGTTTTCTATTCTTGCTGAAATGCTCTTCAGGACCCAGGTCTGCAACAACACTGTAGGGAAAGGTTTTTAGAAGGAACAAATGCAAAGGAGACATTTATCAAGTTTGCCTGTTATCTTATGTGTTATCTGGAACAGGAATTGTGTCCCGAGGACATTCCATTACAAGTAGACAGGAAATAGGAGAAGAGCAAAACACAGTCATGGAGTTCTAGAATCACAGAATGGTTTGGGCTGGAAGGGACTTTAAAAATCATCTTGTTCCAACCCCCTGCCGTGGACAGGGACACCTTTCACTAGACCAGTTGCTCCAAACCCCTTCCAACCTGGCCTTGAACACTCCCAGGGATGGGGCAGCCACAGCTTCTCTGGGCAACCTGTGCCAGGGCCTCCCCACCCTCACAGGGAACAATTCCTTCCTAAGATCCCATCTAACCCTGCCCTCTGGCAGTTCAAAACCAGTGCCCCTTGTTCTGTCACTATCTGCCTACCTAGAAGAATTAAGCACTTTCTTACGAGAGACAAATTGGATTTCATCAGTTATTCTGTTGATTCCATGGATGAATATAAGGTTTGGTTTTTTTATGAAGCCTTAAGGAGGAAAACTAAGACCACATGTGTTTGCACATCACAGCATGCGGAGCTCATGGAAAGAACTGCTCTGTGACTTCAGGGGAAATGACATGCCCTGAGAAGCCATGGCCCTGCTATGCTCTTGAAGACCTGATGACACAGCACCCCCCCTAAAAAGGAAGCTAAAAAGGAAGAAAAGGAAAGAGAGAAGAAGGTAAGAGAAACCCTCCACTACTGTGGAGGCCATGAGTGAAACAAACAGCCGAAAACGCAGATGAAAAGAGGCAAATTTTTGTGTCCGGAAAAGCCAGTGCCAACTCTGGGATCAGGGCCTCCCATTTCTTTCAGTTAACACCTGTCTCTGATGGAATCAGGAATCTCAGCAGTGAGGACATTGTATTTAACAACTACTCAAGCCAACGGTGTAAAAACCAAAAGGAACAAAACCAAAAACCCTTCAGCGTCACCACTGACTTGAGTACTTTCTGAAAGCAGAAAGGTCTCATGGAAAGGTGACTGAAAGCCACCAATGCTGCAGAGCATTAAATGTCAGCAGCACAACAGGATCCTCATGGGTCCATTTCAAGTGTGGGGGTGGGTTTTTTTTGTAGTTTTCTTTTGAATGTTTAATAAGACGAACCAAAAACCAGTTTAAACTGAACTGAGGTGCAAACAGAAGTTGGGAGATAACATATTCATAACCTACAATTATGCATTCCTGAAGATTAAAAAAAGGCATGTCTTTTGAAATACTAAAAAAATGAAAGCTAATGAGAATACCAAAGTGCCAATCCCACTTAAAAAATGTGGATTGGATAAAAACACTCATACTTCTAAAAGAGCATCATGAAAATGTTTTGTAACCAAATGATTTTAACAATGCATCTGGGGCTTCAGATGATTTAGACTGACCACCTTTGGAATGTTTAGCCACGCAAATATGACTTCAATGGTCCTGTCCCTCCCATGATCAAAATGATTTATTTAGAATAGAAGAGCCCAGCTTCCTCCCAGTCATTCTTGTTTCTTAGGGATGAGAACAAGGGGGCAAAGTGGCCACAAATAACAGTCAATTCCTGTACTGTTGCACAAGAATGGATAGAAGGGGTCAAACTGAAGATGCATTTAGTCTGGCTTTCTGTCTGACAGTGGCTAAAAGCAAATATAAATCTAAAGAAAGAAATCTAATGCTAGAAATGGAGGAGCAGCCAAGGAATTTGGGTAGATAAGAGAATTCCTATGTGACTTAAACTGTTTGTTTTGGAGTGAGTGACCACACAGATTTGATGACTAAAAATGCATTCGCTCGTGCCCTATGTGAAAATTCAGTGCTCTTCCTGCTGGTCAGAAGCTGATCTCCACACCAGGGCCAGGGAGCAAACAAGTGGGACACAGATGATCCCTGACACAAGGATCCTGTTTGGACAGACTGCGGGAACCACCCAAGCTTTGCCACAACAAACCCCAACGTCCAGGACGATCATTCCCAGTTAAATCAGAACAAAGCTCTACCGAGGCCAGCTGGACTCCACCTGAAATAGTGTATTTTCTTCAGGTCTCTCAGCAAATGTTGCTCCTGAATAAATCTGTCTCCTGGCTTTGTGTGTAGGTGATACAGTTTAACTTCAGTGAAGGCAAAACACTGCCTAGAGATGGAAAACAAGATGTGAAGCAGCTGATGTGAGAGTCAGTGACTAACCTGGGAGGGAATCTTTCAAGAAGTTTAAAAGTGATTCTTTTCCTTAAACACTGCACACACAATGAATGAATCATTCTGAAAGCCTGAGCAGCTCTTGCTCTCCTAAGCTGCTCCCAGAAAATCTGATTCCCCCAGGCAGGTGACAAAGCAGATCCAGCCGTGGAGCTGAATACAGATGCCATCCCTAACTGAAAGGAGGGGAAAGGTTCATCCTCGTCACGTGGCAGAGATGCTGTCAAAACAAGCTTTCAAATCAGCTGGTACAGGGATGATTTTTTTTCTTTCAGGGAAGGAGGCACGGATCTAGTAGAGGATCTTAAGGAACACGGCTTGGCCCCATCCAGGAGGGATGTTTCTTGCCATTATCACTTACAGGCAAGGTCACATCATAGAAAAAGCTGAAAGGTGAGCGTGGGAGAAACACTGTATCCTTTACCACAGCTAACGGGGCTAAAAGAGGAACGTGTTTTCTCCTCTCTGCCCCCATTCCTTTTGGCCAGTGAGCCAATAACAAGGATATATGAACTTCACCCCAACACACACAGAGGTCACAGAAACCAGTTTTGCCCATGAACAGTCATCCCAATAAACTGTATGTTCTGGTGATCTCAAAGTGGAGGAGGCATGACACTTAAAATCCCCTGTGAAGATGCAACACGTCACTTCAGGTGATATGTTTAAGGACTGCTCAGACACCAACAGCATCAAGGCTCAAGAATATAAACCCAAATGTGGCCCAATGTGGGTTGTAACGTGGCAGAGTCGGGTGAATAAATGATTCCTTAGGTGATTTTATACAGAACACCAGGGAAGGCCAGGATTTATCTATGAAAACAGCAACCACGGCAATATATAATTACTTGCAAACACCCTGTGAAGCTTCACATATTAGAGAGCAGTCTGCCACCTCATTTTTAGCTTTTGCCACTTGCTATTTGAATTTATCTCTAGTTACCAAGTAAACCATCATCTCTAGGTAACAGCACATACTAATAAAAAAAATTAGCTGTGTAGGTTTGAAGCTGAGATCAATAGGATGTTCCTCTACTTTTAAATGTTCTGAGGAACATTTACTGCCTTCCCAACCCTGCCCCTATTAGGACAAATGAAGCTCCTGAAATGCTGAATCAGTGGGTTATAACTTCTGAGGCCAAATCTCTCATTGCTGCTCCCTCTCCTGTGTATCCATGATGTTATTCTTCTGTATGTGAAGCTCTGTGCCCCTAAAGCATTGGAATTCCCCACCTGAACCGAGTAGCAGATCAGTATCAGAACCTGTGAGAGCAGTGAACCTTGAGGAAGAGCAGAAAAGGTAAAAAAAGAAGGTAGAAAAGGAACTGTAAGGATTTGCCACGGGAAACACAATCATTTTTATTACACAGATGCGGTTCCGACTTCAATTTCTCAGCTGTACGTGTCACTTACAGTGCCCCAGTTCTGGGAGGTCAGGCACGACAGTGGAAGAGGAAAAGCTATTTTCCAAGGTTACAGTTTGCTCCTTCTGACTAGTCACAGGAAAAAATCCTTTCAGCTCACCTGGGACAGATCCTCTGAGAGAGATGTCACCCTGCAGCCTGGCTGGGCTGCTCGCAGAGCAGGATTTGGAGCCGCCTGTGATTCCAGCTCAGCCAAAAGCATCGGCCCATGACTTGTATCTGCATCTCCAGGAATTTCTGCTGCGAGAAAAAAAATTCCTTGATGAGCCAGAGCAATAATTTCCTGGTCAAAATGCTGTGGGCAGAACGTGCAGCCTTTCAAAATGCAACAGTGGGACAAGCAGTGTTAAAGAGAGTGATTTCCTCCTTATGTGGCCTATTGTACAACCTTTAAATTATTCTTGTGGGGGGAAAAAAAGAAATAAGGGTCTGTGGAAATTGAAAAAATAAATCAGTTTTATCATCTGTAGATTTCTAATGTGGCAGCATTTCTGAGGGTTTCAGAGCTGTACAGTTCCTCACATCTTGTATGCTTAACGAGCTTTATCACACTTATAGAAAGAGACTGGAAAGGATTCTTCAGGAAATTATTAGAAGAAACCTGTATATAGTCTATTTTAAAGGGATAATTTGCTCTCTAATCCAGCTTTTATCAAGCTTTTGCAGCCTGCAAGTATGTAAAGCATCTTTATGAAAAATGTACTGACAGCTCCTGAACTAACTTTAGCCTTCTGCTATCATACAGAGCCAAGGAATGAATTTTAAGCCTAATTAACTATAATCATTGCTTAATTAACTGTAATTATTGTTCACTTTAAGACTGCATGTGCCACATTTCATTTGCATGTTGGTTTTTAAGTCTATGGCTTTAAGCACTGAAAACAAGGATTTATAAAGGAAGGACTGATCATGAAGATGCTGTTGGGTATCTGCATGAGCAACACCTGCTCCAGGCTACGAATGGACATCATGTTTCCACAGCACAAATAAAAACCGGTCACAAAACTGAAAATAACCCAGACACAAGACACAGAGTCCCCAAATTTTTTACAGATACACCTGTGAGCGACTCATTCCGAGAGAGAAACTGAGTATCTACTGCAGGGTTCTACGGACAGAGGGGCACAGCTCACCAGATTTTCTGTTCCTCCCTGATATGAAAACACTCTTGCCTTGAAAGCAGACCTGAGCTTTTATACAATGATGTTTCCTTAGCAATGAATGCTGTGCTGTGTTTGCAGGTGGAGAGGGAGAGAAGCTCAACTGTAAATCATCAGAATGCAACAGAACTCAGTGTGGGATTATTACAGATTGCGTAAAAGCACAGGGCAATTCCCCTGGGCTAGGTAGTCCAGGGCACTTGTCTCCTCTCAAAAAAAAAAAAAAAACTACAATAAAAAGAATACTAGGAGATTTAGAGAAATGAGCTTAAAAAAATCAGCATGGAAACAGGTTGTCTGTAGATTATCATCACATGCAGGACCTAGTTTGGCTCTGAAAAGTGTTAGGATATTTACAGGACAGTCAAAGGGCATGCTAAATTAAATTAAATACATTAAAAAAAAAGATACAGAGGAGATAGAAACATGCTTTGCTAGATCAGCTATGGACAGCCTGGGTAAGGGGAAGATATCCCTAGAGACAGGTTCTCCCTTTAACAGGCATCTTCTAACTCCATGGTCCTGAGCACTGTTAGAGACTTACAGAACCATGGAGTCCCAGGAGGGGTTGGAAGGGACCTTCAAGATCATCCAGTTCCAACCTCCTGCCAAGGGCAGGGACACCTTCCACTAGCCCAGGTTGCTCCAAGCCCTGTCCAACCTGGCCTTGGACACTTCCAGGGATCCAGGGGCAGCCACAGCTTCTCTGGGCAACCTGTGCCAGGGCCTCCCCACCCTCACAGGGAAGAATTTCTTCCTAATATCTAATCTAAATCTCTCATCTTTTAGCTTAAAACTGTTCCCCTTTGTCCCATCACTATCTGCAAATGATCTGGATCACTGATTTATTCCTTTATCACAGTGTCCTCAGTCCTGACTGTCCTCCAACAACAGAGCTAAACAAGTGACTTGGAGAAATGTCTCACCCCAGGGAGCCTGATGTAACCAAGCTCCAATCAACAAGCCACTTTAAAGTTAATGTTTCACAATATCTAATTTACCAGAATGTATTTCCAATGTATTTCAGCATGTAGTTGGTCCAAAACATTGGGTCACAGCTACTTTAAAGGGTTACTCTCTGTGCAACCAGTTCAAATCTTTAATCACTTCAAAACCAAGCAAATATCCTTATTTCTCCACGATTATTTTTGCCACGTGTCGAACACTTCCTTCCCAGTGGTCAAGGGTTAATAATGTGAGATCTGCTTCCCTTGTCAGATCCAGGGACGTGACAATTAAAAGGACAGAAAACCAGCTGTTTGATCACTTCAATTTACACAATTTCTGATGAATCAGTGCAACCAAGTTGGTGTTGCAACAGCTTAATAATGATTTCAGTCTGGTTTAAACATATTTAAAACCACAGTCAACAAAGAGTTTCTGCAGGCTTGCAGCTGTTAAATTAAACAAGCATGGATGTACATTTTCAGATAACAAGGGAGACACTGGGATATAAAAATAAGGGAGAGGAAGGATGGACCACTGGCTTCAGCACTGGTTTCATCTGAAAAGAAATAAAAGTCCCTGGTTCACCACAGCAACTTATCCCTGCACTGCCTTGTACAGGCCATTGTGTGTGTGCTCAGCTATCCAGGTGGGAAAATATTAAATATTCATTTCCCTGTCATTATAGGAATAGATGAAGCTGAAATACACTGCCATTTATGAGACACTGCAGCATCACCAGGATGGAGTGATCAAAGCCAAGAGGAGCAGGGCTGTGTAAGGGGACGGAGAGAAGCAGAGTGAACTGCTGGTGTTAATACCTGTCCAAAGGAAACCACCTCCACCAGTGGTCAAACTAAGTGTTTTTCAGGACTGACTTTGACTTAAAAGAATAAAATACATACTTTACAGTTAACCTTTTGCATAGGCAAGTGGATATTTGCCATGATTTTTGTTCAAACCGTTAAAGATTGGAAAGAGGAGTAACCACAAGGCTTGAATTAAATCCGGTTCTCAGAACAGGGATAATTTCATTGGAGGAATTGCCTGGATAAATTTTGGATTTCAACCCCTCAGAATCCACATAAACATGCCAGAGAAGAATTACCAGTGGTAACTGTACCTCCAATTTGGGTGAGCTGTCCTGGGGACGCAGAACGGAATCCCTGGTGTGGTCTGTTCTCAGAGCTCTGAGCAGCTGAATGGTCCAGAGAAAGGCAATGTCCCATCAGGATTCTCTCTTCTGCTCTGGTCAGCCTCGGTCTTTGACCTTCACTGAGCTCCCCAGCACTGCCATCAGAGTCCTACAGAGAACACCAACATCAGAACAGCAGGTATTAAAAAAAAACAACAAACCCAATGTATTTCTTCCAAACCCAGGCATCGTTTCCAAATTACCCTTAAAACACATATAAACTTAAGTCTATTTGCACTGAATAAAGAAAACAAAGCCAGGAGATATCATCTGGGTTTGAAATTAAGGTCTACATTTATCATATTGGACAGAAAAGAGTCCCTTGCAGCCAAACACCATTTGTTTTGTTAGTGATACCCCAACATGATCAAAACCTCAGTTATATTTGCAGCACGTGAAGCCTTTAATGTTACAGATTTGGCCATTAGGGGGAGTTTATTAGTGCCTTGCAGGGACAGACTGAGTGGTCCATGACTATGGGAAAGGGGAAGAGCAAATTAGAGATGCATTTGTAATTGGCAGTGCTGATGAGAAAATGTCACTGCAATTACAGCCAGGCTCGGAGCTGACACTGTAGAAAGCTTTTCAGCAAGTCCATCCACCAGAGCTCATTAGCAAAATAAAGAAAGACAAAGGAGCAGTTAAGGAAGTGAGTCAAGTCAGTAATTATTTAGACTAAACTGACCAAGACAGAAGGAAGAAACTGCATATGCATCAGTAAAAGCACAAAAAGCCAGAGCTGCTGTAAATAAAGGTGTTCATGGACCATACTGCAGTATTCAAAGTTCACTTCCTTCCAACATTCCTCCAGCTATGTCGGTCAGAATAAACACCCAGTCCAAATGAGTGTTTTCCACAGGAAAGGAGTTAGATGTCTAATAAAAAAAAAATTGTGATGCAGATAGTCTGTTTTTTTTTATGCCAACTCAACAGGAATATTTTGAGGTTTTGTTACAAGAGTAGCATCAACAGCACGTGCAAAGTGCATGTAAACATCTGCTGAGTTGCTCTTCATACCTCCCTAAAACTGTTAAGTGTAGAGTCCTCGTGCTGTCAAACATTCCAGCTGCACTGCTGCAGTGACAGAAAATTCCCTGGCACCCAGTGGGATGGGGCACATTTGGTCCCAGTGGGAACAGTTATATAAATACCTTGAAAACTTGGTACATGTGGTGTTAGGCACAGTTCGTTTGTAAGAATATTTCAGTGTTTTTAAAAGGTTTGACACAAGAACAAGGCCAACAGAAGTTGGGTCATTTCCAGCAGGGAATGAAGTGTCTGAACTTGTTCTACAGCCAACAGGAAGGATAATCTTGCAGTATTTTATCTACTTGTGAGAAGGAAAGCACCACTTCAAAACTACTGCACTGGAAAGCAAAGGACAGTAATTTACCTCCAAATGGTCTACTCCTTCTGGTGGAGAAACAGGTGCTTGATTTAATTTGGCTAAAAGAGTCAGGACAGGATCCCTGTGAAATCCTTTATCCAGCCTCCTCACAACTTGCCCTTCACTCGGAGGATCATAATCCTAAAACAAAGAAGCAAAACCCACACAATGCATGGTCCAAAACTTTTGTAGGAACTTGGATCATTCTCACTTTAGTTCACAACTAAGCTTTTTTTTTTTTTCACTTGAAGATGTTACAGTTGCAACTGAAAAATTGTGTCATGAGAATTCAGGCATTTAAAAATAAGCAAACAGATGACATGCTGTTTTCTCCTTTTCCCACAGACATGCACAGTCTTTATCTGATGCAAAAGACTGCAATACTTAGGGAAGAAGAAGGTCCTTTAGGCCTCTAAAAAGGTCAGGGAAACAGTTAAATCCTCACACACACTGGTTGCTAGCAATGATCTGGCTGCAGAGCTGCTCTCACCAAGTAATTAAGTTCCTCCACCAAACAGAGGATGGAGGACTCTTGGAAGGATCCAGGGGACAAGGATCTGCAAGTTCAGGGCACAGTCTCATAAATATGGTTGGTTTTTTTGGGGGTGTCTTGTGCAGAGGGAGTTGGACTTAATGATCCTTCTGGGTCCCTTCCAGCTCAGGATATTCTCTGATCCTATGGCATGAATGAAAACATGGATATTAAATGGGAAAACATGCACGGGCAGAGCATGGCCATGTATGTGTAGATATGTTCAGGAAGGAGAGGCAGGGAGAAGAGAGGTGGACTCCTACTCTAGGACATTTAAATTTGCCTTATGGAGCTTGGAAGGGACCTCTGGAGATTGTCTGGTCCACCCCAGCTGCTCAAGGCAGTTCTTTCAGCTTGGTTACCCCCAAAGTAAAAACATCTGTCATGTTTAAAAGGGATTTCCTGAATTTCAACCTGTGTCCACTGCCTCTGTCTTTCAGCAGGCAGAAGAGTCTGGCTCTGTCTTCCTTATTTATTTATTTATACACACTGGTAAGATCCCCTCAGAGCTGAGCCATCTGAGCTCTCTCAGTGTGACAGATGCACCAACCCCTGACTCATTTTTGCAGTGCTTTCCTGGACTCACCCCACTAAATCCTTCTCTTTCTTACACTGGAGAGCCCATCACTGGACACAACATTCCAAATGCTGTCTCACCAGTCCTGAGGAAAGAGGAGGGATCACCTCCCTTGATCTGCTGGGAATGCTCTTCCCAGTGCAGCCAAGGATGGTGGTGGCCCTTCTTTGCCTCAAGAACACAGGGCTGAGCCATTTCCACAGGCCCACCAGGATTCCCAGATTGTTCTCCCAAAGCTGCTTCCCAACCAGTCAGCCCCCAGCACGGCCTGGTGCACGGAGCTGCTCGTCCTTGGGAGCAGGACATGGCACTTCTCCTTGTTGAACTTAATTGGTAACTATCATTTATATCACAGCTCTGTCCCACCAAGCATTACACACACTCTGAGAAGGAAATCAAAGCATTTGAGGGAAAGTGGTAAAATAGAAAGGGAATGGAGAACACCTTGACTTGGAGGCTTCCAGGACAAAGGACTAAAGCAGACATCAGCTAAGAAACTATACTGATGTTTTAAGCATCTTTAACTACTCCAGCCTCAGCAAACCCACTTGAATAATTTAATCACACAAGCAATTAAAAGATAGCTCAAAGCTGGAACAGCTCAGAGCATAACAATGTTCTATTCCATTTAAGATGTCTTAAAACTAAAAACAATAAAGAAACAAAAAAAAATGTGTATTAGCTATCTCTCACCTAAAGAAGTATACAAATCCAACTTTTTAAAATATAAATTAGTCTGTATAATGTCGTCTTTTTGTCTTTGATGTTCTGAAATTCTAACACTCTTTTTGAGTGCACAGCTTGAAAGTGCAAATTCGAGAAGCTGGTAAGTGAAAATGTTTAAAGCACATCCAGTGACTAAAGATGCCCAAGGTGGAATCCACATTAACTTTGTTTCTTTAGGAAACATTTCCTTACCATCTCGTTGGCATCTCGTAAAGTGCTGGATAAGCTCTCGCTGAGGTTTGGAAGAGGCAGACCCCCTCCTGCTAAGAATGAGAAATATTTTGTGTTACAACTATTCAAAAACATGCATGTTTTTGCATAGAAAAAACAAGACCACATTCTTTAATAATTACAACACTGTGCTTCAGTAAATCTGGAAATCCCTACTGCTGGATGTGTTATAAAGGCATATCTTCATATTTCTTACACTTTGCTTTCAGTAAGAACTTGGTACCACATGGTACTTAAGCATGACAAGTCCCAATGATTTTCCAAGTTGATCTCATGACAGAAGAGCAGATTGAATCTTTTTTTTTTTTTCTCACTAATAAACAGCAGCATTTTGTTCAGAGACAAGAAAAAGAACAACGGAGTTTAATGCTTGCAGTCATATCAGAAAATGTATGAAATGTAACTTCAGCAGACTGGAAGGGTTTATAAAGAATAAAAACGAATTCAAATTCTAACTTCCACAGATGTACCCAGGTGGTTACCTCCTGCAGCCAGCAGCTGTCCATAGCTGAAGAGCACCTCCCCTTCGGAGATGGGCCTGTCTGTAGTTTCAGTTTCCGTGGGGGTGATGCTGCTTTCCTGCGTGGACACTCCAGAGCTGACCGTGGGCACAGGGGACGGAACCTGGGGGGCGCTTGGAAGTGACTCCAGGGGCCTCGCCGAGGGCTGGGGGGATGGTAAAATCAAGGCCTCTGGTTCCTCATCATTAGCCACTGACATCTCACTGTGAGGTGAGAACATGCTCTGCATCAATACACCAAACCACTCTGAGCAACACAGACTCAAGTCCTAATTCAGTACTGATAAGAAATTAATTCCCAAGTGGTTTTTTTTCTAATGAAGGAACACGGCATTTCACGGAACAGCCTGAGAACCAACACTAAATAACATTATCAATACATTTCTGGCTCTAACTAAAAATTACCAGGTGTAATCCCAATGAGGTAAGAGCAAAAATAAATGCTGATAATGCAGTATTTCATTGTCACCACAGGTATTACTGGCAGGTGTTAACAGTACAAGTTTACTTTGTACAGCGTTCAGCAGGACAATGAACAAGGGCTGATAAACCCCGAGAAAGGTTCTGACTCCACGTTTTCCCTCCAAAAATACAAGCAATTAAAAAAGAAAAGAGAATTCTGGCTTATCTCAATGCCTCCTGACACACAGACAGAGCACTTCTTTCTCCTGGCTTTTTGAGGATATATATAGAAAGAATATACAAATTCATGTTTTTGAGAAAACAGAAAACTCTGCAGCCTGTTCAACTCACACGGCCTTGGGACGGAAGGGATCCTCAGCTAAAGGAACAGCTTTCTCCTCTTCCAGAGGAAGTTCTGCACCATCCCAGGGGTTTGGAGGCTTTGGACTTTCCATTTTGGAAGCGTGGGAGCTCCCCTCTGAGGCAGGAGGGCTGGGTGTGGTTGCTGTGGGTGTATTGACAGGGGTAACCAGGGGTGTGCCAACACGGCCCGTGGCTGCTGGAATCCCAACTCCTGCAGGTGTGAAGCCAAATTCCAGATCAGAAAGGAAAGCAGGAAGTAAATCTCACATCTAGGCAGTGTCTACCAAGCACTTGTAGTTTTCATGCTACCTTTTGATAGCTAGGGAGACAAGACCAGATTAAGAACAGCTTCTTTTAAGTCCAGTCTTGGCACCTGAAGAATTTAGAGTAAAACCTCAGTTTCTTACTTCCTTTAATAAGGGAGACTGCTCTGCATTTTAAAAACACTCTCCATTTACTTGGAAAGTGTGCCTTTGACTTAATTAACATTAGAAACACAGGAAAGAGCAAAAGACAGCTATTCTTCTGATGCAAAAACCTGTGGAGGGGTTGGGAGGGGTGGAAATGACACAGACCATAGAAAACTGCATTAAGTTTGAAAACAGAACTGTTATCAAATAAAAAGATGTTTGCTTCTTATATAAATTAGCCCATATTTTTTGTACTACATGAGTTCCCACTTGTATTATAGCCTCAAGAATATTTATCCTGAGAGATAACACGGCTTTGAAGAGGAAAATTAAAGGCAGTAGATTAAAGCATATTTGCTGCTTCTAAAACTTCAGTTATTATTTTCAGTACCTGTTTCTTTGGGTTTTTCACTCTCACGAACATCCCCACTCATTTCTGTGGGAGATGGAGATGGCTCTGGAGTTTTGACTGGGGGCAATTCCTTTTCTGAAGGTGGTGTTGGTGGTGGTGTGGCCTGGGGGGTTGGCAGTGGTGTAGGCACGGGAGACTCCTGAGGGGAAGAGAAATCACAACCACAGTTGTTACCTCCAGGCAAGAATTCCTGCCTTCCAAGTATCCCCAGAGAGAGCTGAGGAAGAGGGAGAAAGGCAGGTTTTCACAGAACAGGAACAGTTGTTGCTTAGATACATCTTGAGGGATCTAACTCCTCCATCTAAACACAAAGGTGGGCTGGGTTCAATGGTGTGACTGGAGAAAATAAATTAAACCCATCATAAATTAAATTAAGACCATTAGAATGATTACACTGGGAAATCATTTCACCCACAGGGATCATCTGGTCCAGCTGCCAGAGCACTCCAAGGCCGAGCAAAATTTAAAGGATGTTGTGAAGGGCGTTGTCCAAAGGCCTCAGAAACACTGACAGGTCTGGGGTATCAACCACCCCTCTAGGAAGCCTGTCCCAGGGTTTGACCCCCTTCTTGGTAAAGAAATGCTTCCTAATGTCCAGCCTAAATATGAATTATATTATTATACGAAGTTTAATAAAGCATTTGATACAATGCTAAGCAACCAAATATTTCGTGACACGGACAAAACTGAGTGACGCGGTAATTTTATGGGAAGAAAAATCAGCTAAAAGGAAAAATTACAAACAAAGGGACAGCCAAGACAGGAAAGCACCAAAATAAGCCCAAACATAATTGTATGTTCCTTTGAAAGATGACAGTAAGGGACATAAATCTGACAAGTCTGATGGCTCTCATTGAAGCTGCTATGGAGGAATATGACGGACCTTTCCAGAATTTTTCCAGCTTTGTTCTCTGACATTTCATAAAGCAAACGAGGTAACGAGGCTACAGGAAGACTTCCAGTTTAGTTTCTGAAAGATAAGTCCTCAGACTGACGACTTTTATTAAAATCTCTTATGGAAAGTGGAACATGCCAACACATTTGGCAGCTCACCTTGTGACAGCAAAGAAGTAAAGAACAGCTGAAGTTCTAGAGAGGAAACTTCCCAGTGGGAAGGGACAGATCAAGATGCATCAACCACATATTCAAAAACTTCTGCCATGAGCTGAACACAAACGGAAAAAGGCTCAGTAAACAAAGGTCAAAAAGGACAAAACTGATCTCTCGGAGTGGGCAACATATATGGAATAAGGAAAAAACAAGCATTTCAGGATTATGAATAATCCACAGTCCCAAGGATATTTCAGCTGAAGTTGGCGCAGCAACAAAAGGGCCATTAGGAAATGCAGAATGGACAATAGAGGAGGATTCCAAGGAGCAGAATAACAGGCTACAAGAACACCCTGGACATCAGGCCCTCCTTACTCTGGAATGGAACGGGGAAGAGATGCAGGAGGGCTGTATTTCAGCCCACAGCAGTGAACTGATCACTTTGGACTACAGAGTAACTCTTACAGCAGGCACCAGGTGGTATTTCAGCCTAAATACACTGAGCAGAACAAAATGACTGATCCCACTTCAACAAAGCCTCCAGTAGCTGGATTTTTAAGCACAGCAATTTCCACATGCATCCCAAAGACATTACACAACATCAGATTGCAGCACAGCCACCTTGATATCAAAATAAGAGCCAGCTGTCGTCTGATTCTCAAAGGGAACACAGGAAATTAGCCTCTATTACAGGAAGCTCTACTAATCAATTAAGCATTTACTGCAAACTACTGAGCTCAAAACTCAGAAAGAATTAATAGCCATTTTAACAGATAGTAAAGAATGGCTGCAAGCCCATAAGACCAAAAATATCACTCTCAGCTTCCTTTTCTCCTTAGATGAAGGAATTAGTTTCTTCATATTTCATTTGCTGCAAGCTTACTTATTTTCTTGCAGCCCACTTCTTTTTGTTGAAAATAACATGAGCTGTCTTATGACAGTGTGAAACTAAGTACCAAGCCCTTTCCTTAGAAAGCAGTTTTGTGCTCACCCTTAAAGTAAATGAATAAATAAATAAATAAACAAGCACAGCATGTTGCAGCAGCACAAAGGAATTGATTTTGCTTTCTCTTCAATTTCTTTTTTCAAAAGTGAAATAGAATCCCAGAATGGTTTGGGTTGGAAGGGATCTTAAATATCATCCAGTTTTACCTCCTGCCATGGGCAGGGACACTTTCCACTAGCCCAGGTTGCTCCAAGCCCTGTCCAGCCTGGCCTGGAACACTTCCAGGGATGAGGTAGCCACAGCTTCTCTGGGCAACCTGTGCCAGGGCCTCAGCATCCTCACAGCCAAGAATTTCTTTCCCAGTATCCCACCTAACCCTGCCTTCTGTCAGTGGGAAGCCATTCCTGCTTGTCCTGTCACTCCATGCCCTCGTCCCCAGTCCCTCTCCAGCTCTCTTGGAGCCCCTTTAGGCACTGGAAGGGGCTCTAAGGTTTTCCTGGATCCTTCTCCCCAGGCTGAGCCACCCCAGCTCTCCCAGCCTGGCTCCAGAGCTGAGGGGCTCCAGCTCTTTGAGCACCTCCGTGGCCTCCTCTGGCTCCATGTGCTGAGGACTCCAGGCCTGGACACAGCATTCCCAGGTGGGTGTCAACAGAGCACAGAGGGGCAAATAGGTTTAATCTTGTTGCTTGCTGGGGTATAATAAGGAATAATAACAAAAGGCAAACAGTGCACATGCAGTTCATCCATCTTTTCCTGTCATCATGCCATGAAGAAATTACCCCTTAGAACTCCTGGAGGAAGGCTGAGGTAAAATGGACACTTACCATCTTAGTCATTGTGCTTGGAAGGACCTTTGGATCAGGAGCTGCTCTCTGAGCCTGATTGTCACCCAGCATGGTTGCAATTGTTTCACTGAGAGCTTCATTTACAAAATGATTGATCATTTCTGAGTCCACAGGGACACCAGCATTGACAAAGAGCTGGAATCCTCCTCCACCTGCAACTTCAACTGAAAATGAAGGAACATAAAACTCACAGCCAGGTGCCACTTCCTAAAGTGCATGTTCTGCACTGCAGCCACTCATTGTATTCTCCATGAGCTTTTAAACATTCCTTTGAAAAAAGTGATTTTGTTTTTTTTTTACTTTAAAGATAACCAAGAGTAGAGAAACAATTCCTGATCATAAAAGAAGGCAACAGCAAAGAGCAGTGACATCCCAGGAGAAATGCATTTCTCTCCACTCTCACACAAGGTGGGGGCTAATTTTTGACATATCTATTGAGAAAAGGAAGGCAAACAAACATTCCAGGCTTAGCAAAATGCCAAGCCTGATTTAGATGGCCAGTAACAGGAGGTGATTTGTACAGTGGGGTGATTTATGCCTTCTTTTTCTTTTTTCAGATAATTTATTTCAATGGCCTTATAACACAACATAAATTAAAGTGCGCACTGCTGCTTTTTAACTATTGGTTCAGCATTATCCACCCTTAGGCAACAGCTACCTACACAGCTTGTGAAAATCAGCCAGAAAAGGAGATATCCCATCTGCTGAGAGCAGTAACTCCCTCTTACCAATGTCAGGGGTTCCAACCCCCTCGTCTTCACTCTCCGAGGTGCTGACACTGGGCACTGTTTCCTTCCCAGCTGGGCACATCCCACTGATAATTTTGGCCATTATTTCCTGCTCCACCCTGGCAGAATAAAATCTGTTTAACTATCAGCAAACACCAACACACACCTAAAAGCACACACAAAAGAGCATCCTTGACACAAAACGCAGGGCAGCTCCCAGGAAAAGGAAGAAGGGAACAGATGAGAGAAGAGAGGGAAGGATAATTAGGGAATCAGTCCTTCTCCCACACATATTCTTTTGCCACTTTGTTACACTGCAACTCACCAGTTTATCAACCTGTTTTCTATGGTTTCTTTCCTTTGGATCAGTTCATCCAGAACATCAGCAGGCTGCTGAGGGGCAGAAGCCACCGGAGGAAACAAAGGACCGTTGTATTTTGGTGAGGCAACTTTAAACTGGCCATTAAGCTCCAGGAGAGGCTCAGAGAACTCTGGAATTTCATCCCTCTCCTCTTCCTGATCCTAATGAATAAGTAGGAAATTGAGTTATGATGCATTTCTGCAAGGCAATGTCACTGAGGTAACTGCCAGGTTTATTTTCTTTCAGGGACACTTGTAGATGTGTCACAGCACACAAACCACATTCTCCCTCCTCAGCGTGTCCTGGTTAATTGATACAACTCTAAGCTTAGCAAATCATAAATCTGCAGAGGTATAAAGTTATAGGAACTGCTAAGTAAAACATGATTTGGCTCCTATTTCCTGCCCAGGGCACAGAGCCAGGGGTGATGCTAACACTTGAAAAATGTACTTGTGACATAAGTCAAGTTTCTTTAACATACACACCAGAAACGTTCCTCCTCTGGACAAAACACTGCAGGAAACTTTCCAAAACACTGCAGGAAACTTTCCACAGTCACTGGTTGGGTTGGTTTGTTTTTGTTTTGTTTTGTTTTGTTGGGGTTTTGGTGTTCTGGTTGCCTTTTTTGGTTTTTTTTTTCCTAAATGAATTAAACTTGGTTCTTTAAAGCCCCCTGTCTGAAAAGACACATTCCCAAAAGTTAAGGAGCATGTATGCTGTCAAAAACTCTAATAAATTTGAAGACCAGACATGAATGTTTTACACATATGTTACATGTGTGTTTACACTTCCAGTAACTCCAGCTGCTGAAAGTTAAAAGGCATTTCTGGCTAATAATTCACAAGACCCTCCCAGACATCTTGATTTCAATGATAATGTGCTATTTTTAAACGTTACAGAAGTTACTTGCTGTGTGTTACAATGTTTGGCTGTTCCCAAAGATGCCTCCCCCTCCTTTTTCCCTGGATTCACAGCACCAAGTCCCCAAAAAAGCAGTCACTAAGCCATCAGACTGTAATGTCTCCTGATGGATGAGAACCTGCATCCTTCCCTTGTAATATTAAAAGCAAATGTCTCTAATGGTAATATGATTCTCCAAGAAGAAAATTTGGCCTGGCAGGAAGAGATGAAGAGCTGGGCCCTAAATTACCAGTGAGAAGTATGTGATGGTGCATAAAAGAGCTCCCTGTAAATCCACATTTATGAAGATTAATCTCCAACACAGTGAAAGGAGAAAAAAAAACTTCCTTCACATAAATTAAACTTACTTTTAACCCATGAAACAAAAAAAACCACCAAACCAAACAACCTATATATTATCCATGAATGAAAGAACAAATCACTGGAAATAGGAAGAACAGAGAAGGGGAAATAAAAAGATAGGGACATTTTCCTGTCTCCTTCCTCAATCCAGCATTAATAATTCTCTCCTACCTTTAATATTACTTTAAAACTGCAAAGTCAGAGAGGTCCCTGATGGGTATTACAACAAAGAACTACTGGGCAGCAGAATCCTTCTGGATCTTCATACAGGGAGAATTCTTCAAAGCAGCAAGAATATGTATATTCCTGCAGAATATGTATATTTGGGGGACAAACAAAGATCTCTGAACCATTCTGGGCAGAGAAATAACCAGTTTAGTTCAGCTCAGAAAGCACTGGGTGCTTTGCAGGCTGATAAGCAGTTCATGCTGTCAGGATATATGTACTCAGAGCCATAATTCATCCTGACAGCAAATGTAAAGATGTCTTTGTCCAGCATTTCATTATGCACTTTCTTCTGCCTGCTTTACTCCATAAATTTTCTTTGATGTTGCCTGGTTAATACTACTGAGAGTATGCAAAATACAAACATCTGGATTAAATAAACCAAGTATGTCCAATAAATCTTACATGTATTTAGTAACTCTGACAAAACTTTTGCTGTCCTCCTGCATTTCTAAAATATCTGATATTTAATAGTGCACAAATCCACAATAATGCACAAATCCAGAGGAAAACTGTAGTCATTTTTGGGGTGATATATCACCTCTGCTGAATTAAAAAAAAATAATATAACAGCCAGTATTTAATTATACAGATTGAACTTGAACATATATCACCTTGTAGACCAATCTTGAATAATCTGCACTTAATTCTGCATTTTGCTTCCCCGGAGACTGTTGAAAATACCTATCACGACTCCCAATCAAAAAATGGCATAAATTAGAAGGCCTTTCAGATATGATTGGAATATTAATCACTGAACTTTATTATAAAGTATCAAGCTGAAATTCTATTTCTCAAATTACCTTGAGATAACTCAAAAAAAAAAAAGTTTGAAATGATTAGTGGTATAGATTAGTTTTGTTCCATTACCAAACATGTATATGCAGAGTCTCTTTATCAAAGCCTCCCAAAACTTAAGTCATGGGTTTCTTGATGGATTTCTAAAGCATTTCTCCCAGGCAAGGCCAGGCTGCACTGCAGGTGTCACCTGGGACCTTTTGTGAAGAGTCACACGTGTAAAAACATCACTGTCCCCACGAGCATCTGTGGGAATCTAGGGCTGAGGAAAATGTGCTCTGTAAGTTCTACATTTTTAGTGCTGTTGAAACTGGAAGCAAAAACTCTGAAAAACAAGGCCCTACCTTGCACTTAGGGGCGTGTTCAGAGAGAGCAAAAAGGGTCCAGGCCTAAATCCCACTAAATTACCTGGTGTAACTATTTTGGAAGGTGGAGCTCTGGCTCTTTAAACACAAGACAGAGAGGTAGCAAGCAGAGAGGGAACAACACTTTCTCTGTGGTGTTTACAGTGAGCAAAAAGAGATGTGGAAAGAAGAGGGTTTGATCGGAAGGGACTTCCACTAGACCAGGTTTGCTCCAAGCCCCATCCAACCTGGCCTGGAACACTTCCAGGGAATTAAAAACAGGAAAAGATAACCCCCCCAAAAAGATATTTCACACAAATACTTACCCTCCTCAGCTCTAACAGAATTAAGTTTTCATAATAAGGTGGGGGCGGGGGGGGGAAGACAACAATGAGCTGTTTTTCCATATAGCGTTTTATGCACATTTTTTCATGAATCTGAAGCCTCTTTTATAACAATAACTTTGCTTTCTTTTGATGTCTTAAATACCCCTGCCACTCCAGAGATTGATTTGATGCTTCCACATTGTGTTTGCCTTGCACATTTTTAAGAACATTGTCTGTGTGGTCACAGGCCAAACACATGTTTCGCTTGGAACAGTTTTTTTTGGTATTGTGGTTAAAATATATCTCATTGCCAAAAAGAAAAGATAAAAGCAATCCAGGAAAGAGATGAAAAAAAGAAAAGATGAATAACTGTTATTCACATAATAAAAATTGAACGTTGTGGCATTTTTTTTGTTAGTTCAGAAATGATTTCTTGAATAGCTTTCTTGTTTAGTTTCATAAAGCTTTTTCTTAATGCAAACAGAAGAAGAGTGTCCATTTAGATTCAACTCCTCCCCTTCAACAACATCAGTAGCCATGAAACTATAAGTGAATAAAGCATTTGCACAGTTGTGATAGACAAAGCACCAATTCAGGGCTGTTTTAACCAAGTGATGATATTAAATGATGAATTCATTTTAAAAGCAAATCTACCACAGTGACCTGTCGGCTACAGGGTTAATATTTGATGTACACTCTAATCCTGGGATCCAGAGCACAAAGAAGAGGTAAAAAGAATACATTTGGGGGTAGATTTTGAAATGCACACAGCAGATCTTGCTCACTGAAGTGAAACACTGGCTGGTTCACCAACCAGGAGGGTTTGTCAGCCCCTACATGAGGTCAGCTGACTAAAAGAGGACTTGCTACTTAAAAAAACTACACTGTGAAAGAGTATCCCAAATAAACTCACGTTACCACAGTCCAGAAACAAGAACGTTGTTAAATTCTGGAAATTCCTAACGGGGTCTATGAGATGAGCAGCACAGGAGTACAGAGAATCACTGAACAAGCAAAGCTGGAAGGGACCCACAAGGATCATCAAGTCCAACTCCTGGCCCTGCACAGGACCCTCCCCAAGAGCCACATCCCGTGCCTGAGAGCATTGCCCAAACACTTGAACTCTGGTAGGCTCGCTGCTGTCACCACTTCTCCCTGTTTGTCCTTTCTCCCATAAAGTTCCAAAGTTTGACTGAAATGAGACATTGCTGAAGCATTTTAGGACCTCAAAAGTACATGCAAGTTGCTCTATACCAAAATTTTCTAAAAGGAACCCTCAGCAAATACTTTCATTCTTTAAAAGAGAGGTCACCTTTCTTTAAAATCTATAAGAGAATCTTATACAGAATCACAGAATGGTTTGGGTGGGAAGGGAGCTCAAAGACCCTCTCATTCCAGTGACATGGACAGGGACACCTTCCATTATCCCAGGTTGCTCTAATCCCTGCCCAACCTGACCTGGAACAATTCCAGGGATGGGGCAGCCACAGGTTCTCTGGGCAACCTGTGCCAGGGCCTGACACCCTCACAGCCAAGAATTCCTTCCCAATATCCCATCTAACCCTGCCCTCTGGCAGTGGGAAGCCATTCCCCCTTGTCCTGTCACTCCAGGCCTTGTCCAAAGTCCCTCTCCAGCTCTCTTGGAGCCCCTTTAGGCCCTGGAAGGGGCTCTCAGGTCTCCCTGGAGCCTTCCAGTCTCCAGGCTGAGCAACCCCAGCTCTCTCAGCCTGTCAACATATTCATTACATTCAGAGTTTTAAGTTGTGAAATCCAAGAGCTGTAACCACTGCTGATTTCAGAGAGAACTACTTGTATTTCGAGTGGATTCTAACATATCCAAATAAAAGCTAATTTTAGCTTTTCACTCTAATTCTTCCAAAGCTACTTAACCAACACACAGTCATTTCCAGTATTCTTTATAGCACTGTAAACAGGTATAGCATTGCTCACAATGTATACTTTTAAAGCTGCTAGTACTGTCCACATTGTTTTCAGATATGACAGGATGATATAAAACAAATACACCTTTTTTTTTTTTAGAAAAAGAAAGGACCCTTTTGCACTGTGATTACCTGTGTGACATCAGTGACATCAACGAAATGAGTTCCTGGAAACTTTGCGTCTTCCTCTTCACTGTGCAGATCTTCTGGGGTCTGATAAAGACAGATTGCAATTGTTAGATATTTCATACAGGAGGGGGAAATGCATTAGCAGAAAAGCTTCATGACAAGAATGCAATTAAATCACCACTCACTGTCAATAGTCTGAATTGAGAGAAAATGTTTTATCCACCTTACAAGTCAGGAGGAATTTCTTTGCACAGAATAAAGAGAGATTATTAGAACAACTTCTTGCATGCTGACAACTAAAGCTTGCTCTTCTCAAATCTAATGGAATATTTCAGCATCAAAAGATGTAGGGCAATAGTCTCTTAAGTGTCTTAAGCAACTTCCTTATGTACAATTTCTGCGGTGTTATTTAATAATCACACAATCAAAGAATGTTTTGGGGTGAAAGGGATATTAAAGACAATCTCCTTCAGCCCCCCTGCATTGAGCAGGGACACCTTCCACTAGCCCAGGTTGATCTAAGTCCTGTCCAACCTGACCTTGGTCACTCCCAGGGATGGGACAGCCACAGCTTCTCTGGGCAACCCATGCCAGGGCCTCACCAACCTCACAGGCAAGAATTTCTTCCCAGTATCCCACCTAAACCCACTCTCTGTCAGTGGGAAGATTCCCTCTTACTCTGTCACCCCAGGCCATGGTAAATGGTCCCTTCAGGGACTGCAAGGCTGCCCCTGCTCACCCCAAAGCCTTCTCCTCTCCAGGCTGGACAATCCCAATCCCCTCAGCCTTTCCTCATAGGAGAGGTGCTCCATCCCTCTAATCATCTTGGGGTGATGGAGTAATATAATTTTCAAATCATAATCACTGTTTTAGTCCACAATCTCTGTCTTGTTCAGACCAACTCCTGAAGTCAGAACAGCAGCTAACACGGAGGGCAAACAGAATGTACAGTAACCACACAAAAGCAATCCCTGCAGCACCGTGGCCTCCCACTGTCCAGCCTGTCCTTGCTGTTCAGCAGGCAGGACTCACCCTCAGAGCTGTGCAAAACCCTTCATTGCTGCTTAGGGTAGATTAAAAACCACTTCCAAAAGTGCCATGGAAAGCAAATGGACTGGCCAGCTCCACACACCACGGGCTCCCAGGGACACAAAATGCCATGAACCGCTGGAGAACAGCCCAGGGGCAGATGCAGGAATGAGGAACACCTTCAGCCCTCACACATCAGAACACTGAAGCCAGGGTAAACTAGACAGACGTGGGCCAGCAGGGATCACAGTTCTCAACAGGGCACAGAAACACTGGTTTTATTAAGAGTTTTACTGTGGTGATTGTTCAATCTTGGCAGAATAGTGTCTCGCTGCAATTTCTCATTTGCTTAAAACAAATACCTTACACTAAAAATTCTTCAGAATAATTACTCATTTTTTCCTGGAACCCTCCCACTTCTCGAACTAGAACAAGACAATGAGATAACTTTGCAGTGATTCAACATGTTTTCTGTTCTGAACAAATCCGAATTCACAGGCAATCCACACCTGTATTACAGCATCCACAGGAGGGAGAGGAGGTTCAGAGTCTGGAAGAACACGGTTTACACTCACACTGTCACATGAAACACTGTCAATGTCCACATTTGGTAACACCTGGGAAAGGGAAAAAAAAATCAGTATAAAACAAAGGGATAACTGTGTCACAATATAAACCCAGGTCCACAGTAGCATCCAAATGTGTCCTGTTTCTGTTGAGAACAAAGATTTGAATGCTGGCTTAAAAAGAAAAATCACCTTCAGCACTGAAGAACTGGGTGAAATAACAGCAAGATGTGGGTGGGAGAGTGACACAGCAAAGGAACAAAGCCCACAATACTCCACCTGTGTGTAACTCTGAGGCCTGTGAATCATTTGAATCTGAAAGGGGGGGGTGGGACATGTACAGGCTCAACAAATTGGGCCCAAAATAATGAACACAAAAGAAACATTCGCTTCCTTGACAACAGACTCATGTTAAAAATTAAAACAACCAACTCCAACCCACCAGGTAAGGACTGCAGGGGTTGATTAATCAGCAGTGAAATCCTTGGGTTGACAATCACGCTTGAAACAAGAAATCTGAAAGGCCAAAGCAGTCATCCAAGAAAACTGACATTTATGTTTATACTTTCTTGATTCCAAGTTTGTTCTGGCTGAAAAATCTCATTAAAAAAAAAAAAGAAGAATGTGACATAGATCTATTTGACACACACCCTGCCCAGGTGACAGAGGGAAGAAATGCTTTTCTATTTTGGTGAAATAATAAAAGATATTTGATAAAATGTGAGTGAATATATTAGCACAGCACGAGAACTTCCTGGTCCCTCCATTCTGTATGTTTTTATCGCCTGCTGAAAATCACCTACCGATGTCAAAGAGCATCACTGGTGGATCAGACTGCCCTTAATCAGCATTCATTAAAATAAACAAACAAACAGTCATCACTGGTGACAAGTGTACCCGCACAGAGAGCTGAGGTGGATCCTTCTTCTCTGATCTCATCTCTATCACAGCTATGTTTGGTTTTTTTATCTCTGCTGGGGGTTTTGGCACTTGAGGGAGGGAGGTTGTGACTGTGACAGGGTGTGGTTTGTCCAGGATGATCCCAGCAGCCTGCAGGGATGTGCTGCTGCTCCGGGTCTGACCTAAGCACAGTTGAAAAACAATTAAAAATACATATAAATCTCCAAAGCCAGTAAATTCATCAATTAATTAAAATTTATTTCTGTGTGTCTGTGTTTCACGTCAGACTGAGATTCTGTGTGCAATTACAGACCAATCAAAAAGCCCCCTATTAACACTCTGGGGATTCACCAGGTAATTTTAAGGCTTTCCCTGCAGAAATTGTAAACTCAGCAGTGTCATTTTAAAAAAATTACTTTCTTGACTGTGGTGACACCTACTGCTGAGCACCAGAACTGTGTTTGCTGCTCAAAACTACACACCGTGTTTTTTCCCCCACCTCACGTTCCTGGAATCATATCTAAAATAAGATTACAACCAATAATACCATCCCACAAATTTTTGAGAGGCTCTTTAAAAAAAATTAATTCTCTTCTTTAAATGTCAATATAATACTGACCCTCCTCAAACTGAGGCCTGCAGAAAGGTTTATTCAAGGTGCAAAAATACAGAACCTTTAACAGTGAATTTAGGGTGTTTGGCACAGTCCTACTGAAATTGCTGGGCTGAAGTCACTGCAAATGTTGAATCCAAGGGCCAGTAATTCAGTTCCTGCCTATATGGACACCAAACTTAAAGCCAGAAAATGAACCCTAGAAACGGAAAGCGTGCAAGAAAAGGGACAGGTAAGCAACAAAACTGGGGCAACGAGCTCCAGTACCTGAAAGGAGCCGATCAGAAAGATGGAGAGGGACTTTTTACCAGAGAATGTGGTGACAGGACAAGGGGGAATGGCCTCAAACTGACAGAATAGATTTAGATTGGATATTAGGAAGAAACTATTCCCTGTAAAGGCAGTGAGGCCCTGGCACAGGTTGCCCAGGGAAGTTATGGATGCTCCAACCCTGGAAGTGTTCCAGGCCAGGCTGGATGGAGCTCTGAGCAAACTGGTCCAGTGCAGGGTGTCCCTTGCCCATGGAACAAGATGATCCTTAAGGCCCCTTCCAACCCAAACCCTTCTGTGATTCTGGTGAAATAATTGCTCTATCAGGGTGTCACAAGACATCCAGAATGAAGTGGCAATGAGGAAAACCAGAACATTTGAAACTGATTCCCCAGATATCCTGTGAGAAGGGCAGCTGCAAATCTCGTGGACCAGGGCACATCATGGAACGCTTTGGGTTGAAAGGGACCTTAAGAGATCATCTAATTCCAACCCTCAAATCACTGATCTAAGAAGATACCAGCTGTATTTCCATGAAGCAGCAGTAATGAACCTCCACACATCCTTCTCCAGGTTACTTGCTCCTACCTAGTGGGATAGCCATGGGAATGAGGTGGCCTTCAAGGGGACCATAGGCAGGAGGCACGTCCTGGGTGGGACTGAAGAGATACTGATTTTCCCGGGCAAGAGCATAGACAGGGTGCTGCCTCCTGGGGCTGGTGATGACCTTCTGGGTGTGAGAAGAAGTCTGGGTCCTCGCTGACTTAACCTTTGTACCTGAAACGAGAGCAGACCAACTGCATGTCACCAACACGCACGAACCCAGGGACATCCCACATTCTTGCCAATTCAGGCTTTCCTGCTGAAGGAATCATAAATTTTTGCTGTGGGAAGGAGGGGAATGAGGGAGGGAGTCAGGAATAAAAAAGTGCTAAGGGAGATGTCTGAGCATTGACAGCAATGAAGGAGTTAAAAATTGCAATTTTCGAGCTGAATCTACCAGATGAAAGCACAGAAACATGAAAAGGACACAAGGAGGGCAGCTGAAATGAAATGTGTGATTCAGCTGCTAAGAAGGAATCCATGATTTAGGTTTGAAATGCAGCCACAAGACTGACAGGCACTCAAAGGAACAGGTATGATCTACAAATTGCTGGTTTAACAACTCACTGCTGCTGGCAAATCAAGCCATGAGGAATACCCATAACTCTCGACTTCCAGCATCAAGGAAGCACTGATTTCTCTGTGCCAGCTTTTAAAGTTTATTGTAAAGAGCAGGCAGAAGTAATTTGTGTGTAAAAGTACCTTCAGTCTATAGCAGAGGAGAGCATTTATTGCAAAGTGCATTTCTCACTGTACAGTCGTGTCAGACCTTACTCAGCCTAAATTCTTTGCAAACAATGGTTATTATGAAGGAAATGATGAACTTTAATCTAAATGGATAAAAACTGCCTGAAAATTCCTCCCCACAAAGGAGTCAACAATTGTGAATTAAACAGAAGTGCTTCTGCTGCTGCTTTGTAGGCGTCAGGAAAACGAATCTGGAAAGGATCACGTTTTTAACCAATCCCATCTCTTTGTTACAGCCAAAAAAAAGGGCATCTTACTCCTGTGTTGTTTCCAACTACCACCTCCCTGTGTTCATGGTCACATCCCACAGGGCAACCAGCACTTTTTAGCTCTTGTTCACCTTTAGGAGCCTCCTCATCAACTGAAGAATGAAAGTCAACGGTTACAAAACATGGGGATAAAAAAAGATGGATAATGTGACTTTTAACAAATGTAGCCAAGCAAACAAGGCAATTGTCTCACAGAGTAGTATTTTTGTACTGACAAATTAGGGCTTATAAGCCTGGAAACAGGAACAGCAAGTCATAACTCTTCAGTGAGAGGTCAGAAGGAAGAGGCTGTGGAACAGGCTTTGCTGTCTTGTTGGATAAGCCATGGAAAGAGAAATCACAATACAGTGCTGTGGCCAACGGGGTAAAACCCTCAGATGTCTCAAGAGGATGTCAGAGAGATGGAACAGGAGGAGACTTCCACCTATGATAACTCTGTATCCAGTACTAAGCCTGTATCTCTGTGAGTATTAAAATAGATTGGACATCGAAAGGCCTTTTTCATTTTTTAAGGAAAAAAAATCACCTGGAAACTGAAGCAGCTGCAAACTGAAGCCAAGACCTCACCACAAATCAGATACTAAATTTGAAGTGTCCTATCTCCTGTTGAACCACAAGGTGTCCAACCATGAGCAGAAGCAACTAAAGGGCAGAATTTCTGATGCCTTTAAATGCACAGGTTAGCCAGAAAAACTGTTCTGCAGTCAGAGGCAGATTACTGGAGTCAGTAACATAAACAGATACAGTTCTGAGGCCTGTGATTTAGCAGAGGTCACACTACGTGATCTCACAGTCCCCCTTGGCCTTGAACTTTTGAGCAAAAGCAGGAATTGGCAGCGTTGCTGTAGTGCTGCCAACTTGTAAAAACAAGGTTCTCACAGCGGGAATGATGGAGCACTGCACACACACAGCACCTCGTTTTAATTGCTTTCAACTTTTCATTCCCCCCCCCTCTCCAAAGTTTATTTGAACTGGGTAGAAACTAGACATTTAATTAAACTTGGTTTAAAAAAAAATAGTGTTTTACATGTATTTATCAGTTCACATTATGTAAGAAAACAACTCCAACTTTTTTTTTTCTTTTTTTTTCTTAGAAATGATCTCTTACTCATAAAAGTGTTGGTTGATTCCCCCCCCCAACTTCCCATAAGAAAGCAAGCATTAGTCACCACAGTTTATTTGCAAAGAAAATGGCTGAGAGTTATAAAATGACTGAAAAGAGACTCTCCAGATGGCCATTTCAGTCTTAAATAAACATCCTTATTCTAACACTAATTTAAACCAAGCTCAGTGGACCGCTCTGACAACACAGGGTCATTTAATAAGTCTGGCTTTTCCAGCCAATCAAACCCAAGGCCAAAGACTTCCAGCTATTTCTCCCAGCCTTTATCACCTGGGACATCAAGGCCAGGAAGGGAATCTGTGGCTGCAGAGCAGGGAAGGGAAGGGAATCATAATGTGAGATTGGTTTCTTACTTTTGTTTTTTAAGAACCTGGTGCTTTAAAGTGCTCACTCAACTCTGCTGCATTTTATTTACACTCCTGCTAAGGAGGAGCACAGATCTGGTTCTAATTTTATTGTTTATACTTCCCTGCCACGACAGGATCTTCACAACAGCAGCAAAAGCATTTAACTGCTTCGTGTTCACGAGACCCATGTGAAACACCAGCTATTACTGTTCCATTTGACTGACAAGGTGTGGGAAACACAGGAATTGAGCATCCTGAGCAACTGTCTTACCCAGAGTCAAGCCATGCCAGCATCAAACAAAGGCTGAGCTCACTTTAAAGCCATTAAAATCAGAGAACTTGGAAAAGGACATATTCATTGGAGTGCTTCCTTTAAATTCTTCCTAAGATAAGAACACAAGGGGAGGGTGTCTTATTTTATTTACTGCCCCCGTAGAGACAAACCCACAACTTTCCATGAGCTCAGCCCGATGTGAAATAAAGAGAAAGAGATTTTCTGGTGGCTTTGTTCCTGCCAACACGCATTGCTGTGCTGCTGCAGTGTGACTGAACGGCTTGGAATGGGAAAAGGCAATCCAGAGTTCATCCTGTTTGCAGGCAAAGAGCTTTAAACCCTGTTTGTGACACGCAGGAGTTGTGGAGGATTGGAGGCACCATCAATCCACTGCAGTTTTTCCTTTCATTTCTATTTGCCTCCAGCAGAAAACAAGCCCAGGAGCAGCTTCTTACAACTGCACACAGCCTGTGCCTTCACTTGTCACTGACACCACTGAACTGAACATGTTCTGGTAGTTTCAAACTGGTAGTTTCAAACCATCAAAGAACCTATTTATTATAATTAGTTGGAGGAGGGGGCACTCTTTCTGCCACTTTACAAGATGCTGTTGCTGGAATGATGAAACTGGCCTCCCTGGAAAGGTTGTGACCTTCCATAAAGGACAAGAGGCCAATAAATGCAGAAGAAAATTCAGTTTGGACTCAGCAGAAGCAGAACTGCTGATTAAATATTTTTTTAAAGAAGTGTCTGTTCTCAATCCAAATCTTAGTGGTGACTGCGTTGCTGTTATTGCTCTACACTAAGCGCTTACCAGGACACATTTTGTTCAAACAAATCTGGGCAGAATAAATTAAATTACAGATGTGCAGCATAGCCAGGAGTCAAAATGAGTGATGTACCAGGATAGCATTTTTCACCAAAAAAAAAAACCCATCAAAAAAAGACATGTTTCAAGAGAGGTCAAATAAAATACACAAGCAACAAGACTATCAGTTTTCATGTAGCCAGTTCTCACCTTTTAAAAAAGAAAATAAGTCTTGAGGTTTTCTAGGTTTCTGCCAGGACTGTAAACTCACATTTTCCAGGAGGGTTATGAGCACTGGGAATGTTTTCTACCAGTGGCACTTTTTCTCCGTGGATCACAACTGGGCTCCAGAGCACAGCTAAGAGGAGTGCTAGGAAATGGCACGAGGAGCACGTTGGGCTAAACAAGAGAGTCTTGGTTTGAGGCTTTGCCACTGTGGATGAACGTTATGACCACAGGATGGTCTGGGTTGGAAGGGACCTTAAAGATCACCCAGTTCCAATCCTGCCACAACACCTTCCACTAGACCAGGTTGCTCAATAGTATTAAAATAATGTGGAAAAACCCCAAAAACCCACAAACCCAACCTCAAACCCAGCCTCAAACCCAGCCTTCAAAAACATATCTGTGTTTTATACCAGGCACTTTAATGGCCCAAAAAAACCATGTTTTCATTAAGTGACTGCCTTCTGATGTTCATTTCTTGTGTTTCACCCAGAATGGAGCATTTTTACAGCTGCAATAAAAGCTCAGGCAGCGTTTTTTCGACGTGACATTTAGGATTGCATCAAGTAGATTTTCCCTGCATGGCTAACAAGAGTGGAAGTGCAAGAAGTGTGGAGGGAGCCAGCTCATATTTTCCCATTGATGCACATCCTATTAACTCCACTGTGCCCATAATCACTTTCATGCCTCTCACACTGAACCCTCTCTCCCATCTCCACACTTTCTCCCCATCATTATTATCCTTCATCATGTAATTTGCTCACTGTATCTTGCAGTAATGATGGATTAAAAAATCTAATACAAACTAGATTTTCTGACATATCAGTTAAAGATTAACCTTATCTTCTGTATTAAGAATCAGCTAAATTTCAGGAAGATAACTAGGAAATAAATCTGATCCAATTAAAACATTACTTTGTACTAACTCAAGATTAAGTTTATCTACACTTAGGTCAGATATCACAGAGAATCACTTTTTTATAATTTTTACATGTTTTTAATAGGTTTGAATTGATAGAATTGAATCTTATCTTAATACTTTGCCTACAAAACTAATGAATGGAATTCATTATTAATCCACTAATAACCTTTATCAATCAAATATCCCTAACAAGCTCTTACAGAAAGGAGTTATTGCTCTGCTTTTAACCCTGACAGGACTGAAAAAAGAGTTGCCTGCATTTGGTGAACTTCACCAACGATTCTGATGACATCTTTCAATATATCCAAGTTAACAGACATCATCTTCAAGCCCCAAAATTTAATTTTTCATGTTTCAATTAATGCCTTAGAAGGGGGAAATTAACTCTCAGGCTTCCTTAATCTTTCCAATCTCAGTACCTTTCTGCACTCTGAATGAATTGAGCATGTAAATTAGCATGACTGGATAAACCTGACGTGAAGAATATCCACCTCTCAGTGACCTCTCTCAAAAGGTGAGTTCATTTTCCAGCACGCTCAGCTTTCAGATGTATCACTTCTGGCAATTCAGCTCTTTAAGAGAGATCTCTTAATACACTTATTAAATTTAGAAATAAGCATTTATTTGATAAACTAAAGTAAGGGAGATACACACTTAGGCAAGTCTGAAATCTTTTGGGTGTTGTTTTAGTTTTGAAAAGAGCATCTGAAATAGAAATAGAAACAGAAATGGATTATTTCAGCTGGACAGGACCTACAACAATCGCCTAATCCAGAGCAAGTCAGGGCTGACCAAGAGTTAAAGCCTGGTATTTTTATATTATATATATACACACATATTTAATATATAGATATATAGAAATAGATCTAGATATAGAGAGATAGAGAGATATATATTATTTATGAGGGCATTTTCCAAATGCCTCTTAAACTCTGGCAAACCTGGGGCAGTGACCACCCCTCTAGAAAGCAACTGCAGTCACTTAAGCTTTAAATTGAAGAGTGGGTGAACTACAGTTAAACGGATTCACTTATCCAAGGAATTCCTGACAGAAAAACTGGGAAGGAAGACCTCATTCACATCAAATGGTTTCTTACCTTTAACACACTCTATCAGCTTGGGCCTTGGAAGTCTGGATTTGGGAGAGGGAGAGTTGAACCTCAGATAGGGGGCCTTCTTGAGGGTGCTCCGATGGCCCTGGTAAATTGGCTTTCCATAAACCCGGCACAGATAATCCTCATTTGGTACCAGTGCACTTCCACTCCCAGGGCCCTGATGCACATCAAAAAAGGAGGACAAAAAACAGCAGTTTACAATTCTTCAGGTGTGAACATTGGAACAGGACAGGGTTTCACCACTTCCATTGCAAGTGATTACAGATACACCCACAGTTTGTCACTGTCACCCAAAACCAAAGAAACCACCCACTTGGGAACTCACATCTGCCCTTCCTTCTCTCCTCTGCAGACCTTCAGGAAGGTAAGTTCTCAGCCTCTGTTTCCTGGTGTCTTCCTCTTGCTTCTGCAATGGCTTAGCTGCACACAAAGGCAACTTTGTCGAGCATCCTGGGATTCTTTGAGTTTTGGCTTTCATTTCTTTCTTGGCCTTCATAGCCTTGAGGTTTTGGGCTCTCTTGATCCATGGGAGTTTTTGGTCATGTTTCGCTTGTTCCGAATCATTTCTTGCCATTTCGGCCTAAAGATAAAATATAAACCATAATAAATGGAGATTTTTATCATCAAGGCTATCAGAAGAGTGTCTGGGTAAATTTGAAGCTCTGAGAAATGGGCTGTCTTCCATATTACCCAGCAACTGGGACCAGTGATTTCCATTAAGAAACTAAAGTTCTAAAATAAAAGTCAATATTTTATTACATAATAAGCAGCTTTCTCACATTTTCAAGGTGTGAGCAAACCACTTCACTGTGGACACGAAAGAACAAGGTGGAAGAACGGGAGGCAAAAATCTGAACTCATTTTTTCCAGCCATACCTGGATTTCTTCACTGATGGCCTTGATCCACTCATCCACAGTCCTCCTGATACGGATCTCTTCCAACACGTCTCTGAAACAGAAGAAAGAACTATTTTAGGCCGGTGCTACTTAAACTGCACAGATTTGTTCCTGGGAAAAAGTAGTGACCTGTAAATGCTATAAAAAGGGAAACCCAGAACAGAGACAGGAGGATTTTGCACCTCTGCGTCCTCCCAAGGCACTAAACAAAGCCATGGTTTCCCAAATCCAAACGTGTTCTTACAGAATATGCCTGCAAACCCCACTCCCTGCTGGGAAGTGCTGACATTACTACAAATATCCAGGAATCAGAGGCAGCCTTGTGTCAGCTCCTACTTTGATCAGAAACTGATAAAACAAGGCTACAAAAACACTCCAACTCAAAAGACAAAAAGCAGATGAAAATTACTACCTGCTCCACAAGATAATGAGAGCAGATACCATGCCTGATAAAAAAAATCTTTACATATATACAGAATAGTTACTTTCCTTGTGAAAATGCAAGATTAAGTTGTATTTTACCAGGAAAACTCTCGTTATGATTCAAGCAGGAGTGTTTAAACACAAATAATGAAGCAGAAGTTCAAGAGCCAAAGATGTGCTGTAGGATGACTAATTCTATAATTTGCAGGATTACAAGTGATGAAAACAGCCTTGAATTTTCTTCTTTGCTTGGCATGTTTGTGTGGAAGCAGCTCAGCGCCCCAAAGCCACGGCAGCAGAGCAGTTTGTCCAGGTGATAAAGGCTCAGAATTCAGACTCAGCAAGAAGCAACAGGCACCTGACAAAAATTCAGTTCACATCCCAAGGGTCAAAGACCACCAGAAGTTTGAGAATCAACTAATTACTGCTAAGAAAAAATGGGAAAAGAGGTGCTAAAAGGAGTTCACAGACAAGGAGCAGCAGCACTGAATTAAAGGGTCTGACCTGTTTGTAGTCAAGCTGTTGATGAAGGAATATGTGGCATCTCCATCCTTGGCACGAGTGACAGCTTCCAGATTCTCCTCAAGAACTTTCTTGTTGTTCTGAACTCCTCTCAAAGTCCTCTCAGCATCCCTGAGGATGGATCTGGGCACTTGGATGTTTTGCAGGATGGATGGTTTATTGAGCAGAGGATGTTCTGGAGGATCAGGTGCAACAGTGGGATTTTTGGACTACAATTGAAACAGAACCTCCAGCTTTTAATCAATCAGAGATTGTCATTTCCTATTAATCTGTCATCCTATCAGTGCCATCCCAGGGAATGCAACCAACCTGAACCACTCCAGAACATTCAGCATGTTGCAAATATATTTAGAAGTCAAGAACACAGCAAGAGACCCAAAAAACCCCCTCAGATGGCAAATGATGTCAAGATGAGAAGCAGTGTGAACCTGTGAAAAGCTGGCAATGAGGGACATGAAGCATCACATGCAAATCTTTCCGTGTAACAGTAATTAAATATCATTAAAGCCTAATAAAAACCAAGCTTCTCTCAGTATATGCGTGGTTTGGCATCAATCTAAGCTTTAACAACAAGATAAACCCCTGAACACCCCTGGACCCTTTCTCCCACTTTCACTCATCTTCACTTTTCAGAAGGAACAGTGAAGCCTTTTCCTTCGCAGAACCCTTTCAGAGAGATAAAAATCCAGCATAAATTAGCTGCTAAATACAAAAGGAAGGGACACAAACACAGGAAAGGAGCTCTCACATTCATTCTCACACTCCTGAGGAAACCCAGAGGCCCCTGAGTACTTCATTTCACAACAACGACAACAAAATAATTAAAAAAGAGATAAATGTACATTAAAAAAAAATAAAATCAAAATACCCAAACTTGAGTAGACTCTGAAAGCATCAACTGAATGAACAGAAAAAAAAAATGACCTCACAGATCACAACTCAGTTTTGGTTTTAAGGCTGTTCTTTTATCAAATCATAATTAAACACAAGTTTATGTTCTAACAGGTGTTTCGTCACAATGGATACAACAAAACAAAACAAACACACTCATCCCATGGTCCTGGTTTTCCCTGTTGAGAAAATTACAATATACTGAATTATTTATTAATTTTACATAGGCTTTCACTTTAAAATGAATTTTTTTGACAAATAGTAGCTCAGTAAGAGGTAAATCTGTGAGAAAATATAAGTATTACAGATGTGTTCAACTGTAAAATGATATGAAGTTGCCAGGTAGGCCCAGATCATGAAAGATAATTATCTTATCAGTCCCCACTGTGTCCCTTTGAGACAGACATTTGTATTACCCCCTCAAGGCACTTTCACCAAGACTGATTAAGACAAATCGAAGAACGAGTTAAATCTTACTTTGGGTAATGTAATCTGTACATAATAGCAACCTTTTAATAAAACACACAGAGAAATAACACATTGCAGTGTTATTTCACTGCAAACACGTTCAAAACTGCACCAGTATCACAGTATTTCTAAAAAAAAAGTTAAAAAAAATAAAGGTATACCTTAATAAGATCATTCATGTCAGATTTCCAGGAATTTGCTTCCTAAAAAGACAGAAGGAGAGCTGCTGAAACTTTAATCTAAAGACAGATCTGTCAGGGTCAAATGCAAAGCAGGTATTGGATCAGTTTAAGCAGGCACAGGGAATGTCTCTGCTCACTTGCTGGCTTAGAGCACCACCTTCTGTCCTCAGCTCACTCAGCCCTTTGCTTTCTGCCAAAGCAAAGGCTCATTCATCCAAGCATTTATTATCTCATAAACCTATCAGTGATGAGAAGTCAATAGCTAAGTCCCCTCATTGCCCCAGCTTTCCATCTGCTTTCCAGTCACCTCTGTCTTCCCACTGACCTTTTTCCATGAGAGAAAAGAGGTTTCAAACCATTTATGCCACCTTTGTCCCCCCCTGCCATTCCTTCTCCCCTGTTCTCTTGCCCACACTAAGGTTTGTTACTTGTTTAAGCTTTTAGCAATAGTGGAGAGCAAATATTTGCAACATAAAAGGGGCCCGTGGCACCTGCTCTGCTACTGATAAGAACAGTTAAAACCCACTAAATGCTACAAAAGCCACACAAAAGTGCATCAGCTGTGCTGTAAGATCGGCCAAGTGGAGCTGCATTTTCTAAATGTCCAGCAACAAACGTACCACAGAATATTTTTAGGGAAATAACACAAGTTAAAACCAACAGAATCAGAGCTATCATGTTCCAAGCTAACTCAGAGACCTGAATTTACAAGTCTTTCTTCCCTCCCACTGTGCATATTTGCAAGAAGAGAGGAGCCCAGCACACCTTTTTGCCACGTGGAACCAGGTTAATAAACACATAAAAGCCTGAATTGTTAAAAAAAAAACCCAAAATAATTGGCATAAGACACAGTACAAGGATGTGTGCCTGGCAATTCCTTGGAAACAGCACTCTTTACAAAATGAAGTGGCAAAATGAGGAAAGAAGTGCTTAAGTGATGCCTAAAGGTGACTGCAGATAAATGGAACGCTGTTCTTTCCCAAATGGGAGTGTTACATCACCTCTGGTATGACAGGAAGAGAGCAGGCAGGGAACAGGCACTGGAAACACCCAAAACCTTAAAACAAACATGGGAATAACTCCCTTTTTTTTCTTTCTCACCTGTTTTATGTTTGGCAGAATGGCAGGAAGAGCCTCTACAGTCCAGTCCTTCATTGAGGCTCAAATCCTTTTCCCACACAAAGGCTCCAATATTTCAAGTAATTGTAAACAAATGTTGGTCTTTTTACAGGGGTAGAAGCAAAAGCAACACTTTTACTGACACCAGATCTCTTAAGTTTTTCTCCACGTTTTTTATTCCCCCTATTAAAACTCCTGGTCACTCTAACATGGATTTTACCTGGAGCATGTTGTGCATTTCTCTTCTCAACTGGCCGAGATCTTGAAGTAAATCATCTGCTTTTTTCACTGTCTTCTCAACTGAACTGTAACTTTCAAAAGCAGGGACTGGCTCTGTAGGCAAAGGATTGTGCCTGATGGGAGAAACATTCCTGATGAAAACTCTCAGGGCTCCTCATGTGGCCCAAGAAAGTAGCCAAATGTGAAAGCAAGCGTGAATTTAGAGTGCAAGAATAGCAAACCTTCAGGTAAAGTGGGACTTTGCTTTTGCCTCTGAACTTACAGAGAGATTACTGGGTGTTCTCTGCTTATCACTTAACACCTTGAGCTGTATCCTTGTATTTTCAGCAGTGAAACTCCACTGTCTGATACACCTCCCTCAATTTCACTAAAACAAACAAAAACCCTTCCTCAGGTTTGGATGGCTGTGTTTATTTACCTGTCTCTCTCAGAATGCCAGCTCATTTCATTGCTGTTTAATGCTGCTTTCTTGGAATACTCATTTTGCCTCAATGGCATTTCTTGGGAACTCGGAATATGCTCCAGAAATTTCCTTTCACCTAAGGCAGAAAAAAAGAAAGTTATGGGGTTTTTTCAATATATTTAATACTTTCTTTTCCTTCCCAGATATTTCACCACTATCTAATATTCCCCAAGGACAGGAAAAATAATTTTTTAAATTTAAAAATAGAGATCTATTTCAGGTAAGGCAAGTCACATAAACCCACTCCCACTGTGTTCCTAAGAGTGCTTTAAATTAGCCAAACTGGAGTAGAGATGAATGAAACTGGGGTGGCAATGGACTGAGTCACAGAGGACAAATCTGTGCCATTCTGGACAGAACGTTTCTTCCTTTGCCTCACTTCATTTATTCCTGGAGCCACTGAACAACAGAGCTTTGTAACAGAGGCAGAAGCAGCACCTGAGAAGGATCTGAGAAAGACACACACAGGCCCTTTGTTAGAGCACAAGGGCTGGATCCTTTAAATGTTCTTCCTCAGTCTGAGATCCTCAAACAATGCTAAACACAACCAACCAAAACCAGGTGCTTTATTTTTTTGATTAAATGTTCAAACCTGAGTTTCATGCCACTAACCTGATCAAAAACAGTGGAAGAGAATTACTCCACATTTGCTTTACACCTGTTTTCATTACAGTAACTCAGAGAGCTTGTGGATCCATGAAAAAAAATCCCCAAGATTTCCAATCAACCAATGATAATGACAGTTACTGAGTAGCTCCCAAGTTCTACATTATTCTGTCTGATCTTCTTTGAACTTGACAATGAATGGGGCACCTGATCTTCCATGTGAGGAAACATCTCAGTGAGCATTCCTGTGGAGATGCTGTGGGTTAGATCAGCACTGCCCACAAGTCTTTCATTAGTTATGAGTGGCTTATTCACAAAACTAACCCTTCCCAAATGTATATCCCAAATATTCTCCATGTATGTATTTAAGTGTCACCAAACCAACAGCTCAGATCAGGTGAGGACCACACCAAGTAAACCCCCCAGGCCATCCTATTCAGGCCAGTGCAGGACAGGAGTGCCTTACAATACCTTCACTTGTAGCTTTGGGAATGTTTTCCTTTTCCATCACAGAGTTTTCTCTCTGTGAGACTCTGCCATTTTTTGATACAGGCTCTGGGGCACATCTCCGAGGAACTGGGGTCTTCAGAGGAGATTTTTGGGTAGGAATCCCATTACTTGGCAAATGGCTTGAAAAGGCTTCAGGGAACACAAGCAAGAGTAGTTATTTAAATGTTAACAATTCTCTTCAGAGGAAAAGATATCACAGAAGCCCAGAGTGGTTTGGGTTGGAAGGGACCTTGAAGTCCATCTTGTTCCGACCCCTTCTGCTATCCCAGGTTGCTCCAAGCCCCATCCAGCCTGGCCTGGAACACTTCCAGAGATGGGGCAGCCACAACTTCTCTGGAAAAACTGTGCTAGGGCCTCACCACCCTCACAGGGCAGAATTTCTTCTTAATATCCCATCTAACCCTGCCCTCTGGCAGTTTGGAGCCATCCCCCCTTGTCCTCTCTCCCTCCATGCCCTTGCAGAATCCTGAAAAAAAAAATCTAGGGAAAAAAACAAAAAGCCCTGCCAGCTTTATGAATTTTCCATACAAATGCAAAACATCACAGAACTAGTTAAAAAAGTAAACAGGAAGAGCATTTTGTATCTCTGAATGCTATTATTAAGGGAGCAAAAAGCCTCACACCTAATTATAATATGAACTAGTTCATTACGGGCTCCCACACAGATTATTCCTCAGTAAGATTATTTTACGTTCAGCCCAAGCCTCTCCTGGTGCAGACCAAGCACTTAATAAACCAAAACTCTCTCTTTAATTTGTACTGCAAGATACTGGGATGCATTCAGAATATGTGCTCTGTTATACAGCACATTAGGCAATAAAACCAATTATACTGAAGGAATGTTTAGTACTCATTACTGATGTGTTGCACAATTCAATATTTATGGAAATAAAATTAATGCAGAACTAAGACTGAAAATATAGAAGAGTTTGCCCTCACCTTGGGCAGGAGCATCACTGGTAGGAAACAAACCCCTGTGGTACAAGGGCACTTGGTGAGTGAGGGATCTCTGCTCTGGCTGCTCAGGGGGCTTTGTCAGGAGGCTGGAGGAGGGCACAGGACCCTGCTGGAAGCCACGTGTGCTCACTGCAGAGCTGAGGAGATGGGACTAAGAGACAAAAGTACAGAGTATTCCTGAGATATGCTCTCGTTTCCCCGAGGGAAAATCTAAGCATGAATAAATACTGGCCATGAAATCATGTTAAAGGGATTTGGGCATTCTATTTGAGCAAAAAGTCATTTACAACAACCTCAGAACACAGACAGCCTTGGACATTATTCTACCCTTCAAAAAGCACACAGGACTTTTAAATAGAACTTAGTTTTTTAATTGGCTACTTATTAAATAGAGGCTTCCTCAATTAACAAAGATCTAAACAATTTCTCAGAGGGAATGAGAACATTTGACAGTTTTTGCATTTACTTTCCACAGACACAAAGGTTAGGGAGGAGGGGGAAGGAGATACCTGGGACAGAACAACAAAAAAAACTTTTCCCAAAAGCTCTAAACTCCTAAGCTGGCCACTGAATCTTTCTGTCTTTCTAATACTAAGACATAATCCAAATTATTACACTGAGATGCAGAAAAAATGATTAAGCTAAAGCTTCTGCATTGTGACTTAAGATACCTGAATATTCATTTGCTGCTCCTGTAGCTTTTCCAGGTGCTGAATCCTCTGCACCATGAAAGCATTCATTTGTTTTTCCAGCTCAGTGACTCTCTGGTGACAGTGGGGCTTCTCCTGCTGAGCCCTCATATGGGTTTGCTGTTCAGCCACACGCTGCAGGTGTCTGTCTGTCTCCTGCAGTTTATTAAGTAATGCTGAAACTGAGTTCACTTTGGCTTCCAAATCGTTTTGGACCTGCAAGAGAGGACAGAAAAAAAAAAAAGAAAAAGGAAAAAGAAGGGGTGAAAAAAACCTCACTGCACAAGTGGTGCAATCCAGAATCCTGGGTTTGCTTCCCAAAAGACACAAGTAAAATCCTTGCCAGCCCTAATGTTTGGTGGCCCAGCAATATTATGAATTTCTAAAAGGCAAATCAAATGGTCTCTGCCCTTTGCCCATTCAGCCAAATCCAAATGAGTTCCCTCTGGTCAGCGAGTGTGAGATTACAGACACACAGACAACAGGGAGCAGAGACATCCAGGCTCTCTGGAGCTACTACAAACAACCTGAGGCTTGTTTGGAACATCTCCTGGTTTAGTGGACAAAGAACTAATGCTCCCAAAGGCCACTTCCTCACCTTGAGCAGTGGGGCTGTGCTGGCAATGGCAGCAGCAGTGGCTGCTGCAATGGTGCTTGCAGAGTCCACTTCCCTGGGTGCTGCCCTGGGGTCGTGTCCAACACCTTCCTTTCTTTCTGTGGAGGCATTTCCCAGGAGCTGCACCTTCACCTCCTTAAGAACAGGAGTATTCTGAGCTCTAGAAAAACAAGTGCCTGTCAACAGCCTTGTTTTCTCCATATCCCCCTCCAAGCAAACGATTTCCCACACACAGCACTGACATCACTACATAAACATCTCTCCTCGAAGCTTTCAGCACACATGAAACAAATTTACTCTCATCTTCTAGGATGAAATGAGAAATGTCTCAGGTTTATGTTACAGTTCCTAATATAAAAGGCATTTTCCTGTAACTACAACAAAGGATGTGTTTGCAGCCTGTGTTTTTTGTGAAGGTCAATATTCCAGGTTGGATGGGGCTTGGAGCAACCTGGAAGGTGTTGGAAGGGGGTTGGAACAAGATAGGTCTTTAAGGTCCCTTCCAACCCAAACCATTCTGTGATTCCAGTAGCCAAGTCCAACTAAATTTTTGATCCTCAAAATTTCCATCCTATGGATAAACAGCACATGCCCTTATCTGCCTTTAAAAATGTTACACCTTTCGGCCCAAGGTGAATTATCTTGCCTGACTCTTCTGTCACGAAACCATTAATTCCAATAGTCTAAAGGTGTTCTCAAAAAATACACAAAATAAACAAGATGCCCCAGTGAATGATAAAATAAACTGAAAACACCTTCACAGACAGCAAAAGAACAGTAACAGAGAATAGTAAATAATACTTTTCTCCTTGCCAGCTAAACATTTTGGCAAAACACTGAAGGAGTAGAACTGGATATCTGTACAGAAGCAGAAGAGCTGAGTCACCACCAACAGCACATACTTACTTTTGCTTTAACACTGCTCTCAGAGCCTCCTTCTGCCCAGTAGCATATTGAGAAATAAAGATATCGTCTGTGGGGAAGGATATAAACACACTTTGTGGAGCCAACGGACACAAAATGTCTCTGTTACAGGTGGAAACAAAGTATTATTTCAATACATAGTTTTGCTGTGAAAAATCTGCCACCGGCACAAACCACCTCACCTGCTGCAGGAACCAGTTGTTTTCCCTCCACTAAGTAACAGACTTAAGTAGTGATGAGAGTAAGGGAAGGCTTCATTTAACACAACTTTATATGATGGTGAATGTTGGTACCAATGAAATCTAATAATGGGAAGTAAAGCCTAAAGGGTAACTCGAGCTCAGACAATGCTGCAAATTCTAACTTGGAAAAAATCAATTAAAAAAAAAAAAGGACTGTGATTTATTCCCCTACAGTCATCATAAACTATGACAAATTTCCTCAATAGCTGCAAATCATGCTAAAAGGACTTCAGGCTCTCCCTCAGCAGAGGAAACAGCCCCAGATGTGGCAGGTTTGGAGTTGTTTCTCAGCTGCTGCTGCTGCCACACAGGTTGTTCCCCAGGGCTGGTAAGCTGCTGCCTGGGAGAGTAAAAGAGGAAACTGAAGTATTGATTTATGGCCTTAAACAGGCTATTGATTTGTGTTCCTTTCTTCTATACAGCCCCAGACATCCAAGGAACCTGTAGAAGTGTATTTGCTTTTAAAAACCCTTCCCTAAATCTGATCGGAACTGGCAGATTCAGAAGTTAAAGACACTGACATTGTGATTTCTCAAGGTTTTTAACTATTAAAAATATACTTTTATGGAATAGGCTACCTGTGGAAAAATATGCCTTTGCAGTACAATTATTCACAACAGGAAAATGCATCCAAACAAGCCCTTCCCCAAGTTCTCTATTCAGACACATGAATAGTTTGATCAGCAAAAGGAATCTCAATATTCTGGTGAACTTGCAGAAGTCCCACTCAGTTAATCCCAAGAGCTCCTGCAGTGCCAGCAAGAATGAGGCAAAATTTAAGAGGGTAAATTACAATGATCATCCTTTTATCAAATAAAATTTTTAATATTTTCCCTCAAGAGTTTCCATAATGAAGAAAAATAAATACCTACGATGAAATTAAAGCTCCCTTTTCCTCCAATTAATCAGTTTTCTCACAAAAAAGGGGCTATGTCAGTAGGTTGATGTGTCTTACCTTCAGATTCTTTGCTGTCCTCCAGCAGCAGTGAAGGATCTTCCTGCCCTGCAGCTTCTCTAGGAAAATCCTTCAGGAGAAGAGCAGAAAAGACTTTGCTTTCAGTGGCCAAACTTTAAGAAGTAGATGGAATCGTGCAAATTACTACACAAATGGAATCCTACCCACACACTAATACAAGGTCTTGGCACAAAACTTGTTACAATCTCCACCACAGAACCAAGAGTCAAGAACTCACATGCAATTTTAGGGACTGAAACCTTAGAAGCACAATTCAGATTAAAGCTATATATTTGAAGTGCTGGTTAAGTGTATTCTCCTCATTTATGGCCAAAGAAGTAGTAGTGAAACTGTTTAAGTGCAGCCAGATTGCTAATCTCAAACAATTCAGGATTACCCCCTCACAGAGAATTAAGTTTTAAAAAATTCCACATAAACTAATGTCTTGAAAACATCACAAATGTTTGGCTCAGACTTTGCACAATGTTTTTAGAGGAGCTACAGCTTTTTTGACGAGAATGCTGTTCATTCTCTTCGTTCAGGATTGCAGAAAGTAGCTTTTCTTACCATGTGGGATAAAAACATGGGCTCTGCATCCTCCACTGGAAGCAGAAGTTCTGGATATCCCTTAGTGCTCAGGACTCCTAAAAATAAAAGCAGCTTTACTGTGGTCACAATCACCTGTTGTGCACTTTCACTACCAGCTTGGCTAAGCCAAATATCCGCATCCCCCTTCTCTTTGAATATCTAAACATCACAACTTTCAAAACAGAAGCGACCCTGGACTCGAAGCTGAAGTTTATAAACAGCAACGGGTTCTGAGAGCCTGGATTAGAGACTTGCTTTACAGCATGTGAAAAACTCTCTGAAAAACAGATTATTAAAAATCTTTTAAACAGGGATGTTTAACAGAGAATAAACAGGGATGTTTAACAGGGAATAAACATCCCCGTCCCCATGGACACCTTCCACTAGACCAGGTTGCTCCAAGCCCTGTCCAACCTGGCCTTGAACACTTACAGGGATAGAGCATCCAGAACTTCTCTGGGCAACCTGTGCCAGTGTTTTAGCACCCTGCACAACTCGGCTTTTACGTGAAAGACAGCTCGGGAAAACAAGGAGCACTGACATTTGCAAGAGGGGAATACAAAGATGCCTTAATCACGTTAAGTCCTATATGGCTGCAAACACTTCTCAGGGGGTTCCAGCACCAGCCTGAGCTGCCCCTGACTGTGTATTATGGTAAATGAAGGTAAATGAAGGTAAATAAAGGTAAGTGCCGGTAAGGGACGCACCTGGAGCGGCGCTGCGGGGGATGCGGGGGGTCCCTGCCCCGCACAGGGCCGGGGGGGCTCCGTGTGCGGCCGAACCCGGACAGAGCCCCTCACGGAGCTTCTGCACCGCCACCGTCACGGCCCGCCCGGGGGGCTTCTCCCCGCGGAGCCCCGTGGAGCGGATCAGCACCTCGCCCGCCGAGAGGCTGCCCAGGGAATCCCGGCTGGAGCTGGAGCCGCTCTGCGCTTCCATGGAGGGGAAGGGGGTCTGTGCCTGGGGTTGGATCTCACACAGCCGCGGTCTGAGGGCTCCGGGGCGCGGCTCCCTCGCAGGTCCCGGGCGCGGCCGCGGTCCTGCCCTGAAGAGCGTCCGGCGGGAAACGCCGCTCCCGGCGGGAGAAGGGGAAAGCGGGGGGGAATCCGCAGATTCGCCGTAACTCGCGTGGCTAATCTGCGGGACCCGTGTGTGTGTCTGTGTGTGTCTGTGTGGGCGCCTCCCACCTCCCGCCCCGCGGCGAATCTGCGGGGCCGCGGCGCGCGTGGGGCCGGTGAGTGTGCGGGGGAAAAGGGGACGGGACGGCGGGGACCGGGAGGGCTCCTGAGGGACCGGGAGAGCCCGGCACGGACAGGGAGTGTTCCTGAGGGCCCGGGAGGGCTCATAAGGGACGGGGAGCGCCCTTGAGGGGCCGGGAGTGCTCCTGAGATGCCGGGAGAGCCTGTAAGGGGCCCAGAGTGTTCCTGAGGGGTCGGGGGCGTTCCCGAGGCACCGGGAGAGCTCGGAAGGGCTCCTGAAGGCCCGTGAGGGACGGGGTGTGTTCCTCACGGACGGGGAAGGCTTCTGAGTGATAAAGAGTGCCCGTGAGGGGCCGGGAGTGTCCCTGAGGGACCGGGACGGCTCCTGAAGGCCCGGAAGGGTTCCTGAGGGACAAGGAGCGCCCTTGAGGGCCCGGGAGGGCTCCCGAGGGCCGCGGAGCCCTCGTGGAAAAGGTTGGGAGCGTTCCTTGAAGGACTGGGGCGCTCCTTGAGGGGCCGGGAAGGGAAAACCCGTCCCTGCCCCGGGGTTTTCCCGGCCGGGAGAAGGGCGCTCCGTGCCCGGGGCTGTGCCGCGGGGGGCTGAGCGAGTGACCCCCGAGCAGGGGGAACCCAAGGTGCCCTTGGAAGGGGCAGCTGGAGGATGGAGTGAGAGGGAAAAAAAGAAATCGACGCGAAGTTGTTTTATCTCCAGGTTTTGATCTTGTAGGGAAAAGGTGTGTTTCCTCCCAGGACAGGCCCTCGCACGTGTTCGGTGTGTTCAGAGAGGCTCTCGGGGCCCTGATTTAGCGCTGACTGTGGTAATTCACCTTTGGTGTCAGATTTCTGCAATTCACCTCTTTTCCTTCAGGGTCCAGGCCAAGTCCAAGATACTGTGTGTTAGAATAACCTGTGCACCAGGTACAGCTGCTTATCCAGCCTCTTTGTGACCTGACCAGCCCCGTTCTCACTTCACCATGTGCTTCCCACTTCTTTAAAGGCCCTTGGCCTCTTAAAATCAATTAGTTTGGGGTTTTTTAAAATCTAATATCAATCAGAATTTAGCCTGATAATCCCCTGCAATAAAGAGAACTTTATAGGCTGTGGGGGCTTTATCTTGACATAGTTCTTTGCACCTGTATTTTTGTTCTATATCTTGACACAAATCTTTGACTCAGTATTTTTATTCCTCTTTATTTTGACCCATTTCTTTGACTTGATGTTTTTGTTCTTCTTTGTCCTTTTCAGAAACACTCACGTGGTGTTCCCTGTGTACAACTGGAAGCAAAGGCTTAAAAAGATATTTATCTTTATCTTGATAAAGCTTTATCTTTATAAAGTAGGCATTACCTAGACCTAATTCAGATGTTAAGCAGGATAACAAGCATGATGGATTTATGGTGTCTGTCCATCACCTCTCTCCCCAGGAAAATGCAGCTCCTCACAAAAAGGTGGAAAAAATCCACCCCAAACACAGGGCTTGTTTAGCTTCCATGGGAAAGGATTCTCCTGACTCCAGATTGGGTCATGGACAGGAATGGTGGTTACTTGGGTGGGAAAAAAACTTCCTCCAAGTGCTTCAGCTGTAATAACTCCAGGCTGGAGATGGAGGGAGGCTTTTTGGTCACCCAGCGGTACAGTAATTACAATAATAATTAAAAGCTGTGTTCCAGTTATTAGCACTTAAGAGTTTAAGTTCATGATCCCTCTGCCTTCTGAGGTCTGCAAACACAGCTGTGGAAGCTGCATTCCCACAGATCAGAAGTTTCAGAAGAGTTCTGACATCTGTAGTTGTGGCTCCTGTTCCTCCTGCCGTGCTCAGGATCCTTCACCTAATCACTGGTTTTAGTTACAAACCAGCTTTTCCTTCTTAAGAGAAGCTGTCACTCTGGACTGTGTTTATGTTTCCATGGCAATGGGAGTGGCAGCCACAGCAGAGGCACATATTAGAAGCATTTTCCAGATTCTAAAACTGGGCTGGGAGCTGGGGTGGATCTTGCACAGACAACAGGCTTGAATGGACTAAATGCCTAAGTAAGAGAAACCAAAACCTCAGGTTATCCTTGACTGCATATTTTATTCACAGGGACTTGTCTTAATGTCTCTTCAGAACATCAAAACATGTTTGGAACAGCTCCAGAGCCTTTCCATAAGGGAGATTTCTCAGCCTTGCTCCTTTCCCACTGACCCACCACCCAGGGACCACATGGCCCTTCCAGCAGAGGTTTATTCAGAGATCTGCTTCCTTCAGTGTGACTTGTTTAAAAGTGCAGTCCCGAATTTCCAGATCACATTTAGCCCAGAGGAAAGTCATCCAGGCTCTGTAGGATTAAACCTGAGCACTCTGGAGTGGTGTGAGCAGCATTATGAGGAGCTCTGAGGGGGGTCAGTTGAGGTGCCGAGCCCTGGAATGGGCTCTGTTATCCCTGGTTTTTAAGCTTTTTTTTCAGAGGTTGGAAGGGAAAGGGAGAAACATCAGGAAAGCTTGAAATGATACATTTGCCAGACTTTAGAGCAAACCAGGTGTGCACATTCCTGGGAATGCCCAGGTAGCACATTTTTAGGTGTTCAGGCCTGTGAGTTACAGCTAAAGGTGCAGCAGAGCTGTGGGATTTCACTGCTGGGCTGTGGAATGTGTGAAACACCTGCACCAGAACAAGGGCTGCAGACTCTGACAATCAGGTGGTGCCATTGTGCTGATGTAAATCAGAGCCTTTCCCAGGAGTCAGAGCTTTGTGAAACTGCAGTTTCAATCTGCAGTTTTGAATCTTGCCAAACTAGTCCAGAAACACAGACCAGGTTCGCTCTGAACAGAAATTATGAAGCATCACTGAGTGTGAGAAAATGGCACTGACTGTTGAAGCTTTGAGCTTCCTGTGCTTGGCAGAGGCAAAAGTCTTTCCTGTGGTTTCTGTCTCTTTAATTATCTACCTACACTGACCTGGGAGGATTGTCACTGCCCTTATTTTCTGAGAAATGAGTGTGGAGGTGCCATCCCCTTTCACCAGTTCTTGTCCCCCATAACTGTCATGTCCTAAAACAAGTTAGAGGTTTAGGATAGAGGAGGAAGACTGGAGAGGGGCTTGGGACAAGGGCCTGGAGTGACAGGACAAGAGGCAATGGCTTCAAACTGACAGGGGGCAGGGATTGGATACTAGAAATTCTTGGCAGTGAGGGTGGGGAGGCCCTGGCACAGGTTGCCCAGAGAAGCTGTGGCTGCCCCATCCCTGGAAGTGTTTCCAGGCCAGGTTGGATGGAGCTTGGAGCAACCTGGGGTAGTGGAAGGTGTCCCTGCCCATGGCAGGGTGGGTTGAACTGGATGATCTTTAAGATCCCTTCCAGCCCAAACCAGTCTGTGATCCAGTGCCAACCCCAGTAACACCTTGTGTCTTCTTAACCATCATATTCTGTGGATTCTACTTCAGAATAACCTGTGTGCCCATGAGGAATTCTTGGCTGTGGGGATGTCCATCTTAAATCCAAGAATCATATGTGCACTTGACCTCCAGTCCCTGAGTTGGCTCCCTGTGCAGGGACACAGTGTGATGTTAAGAGGCCGATGTCATAATCCCTGTGCTGCTGGGAAGGGGTGTAGGGAGAGTTCATCCTTGTGAGAGCTCCCTGGTGCTATTTTTAGTTGCTTAGTTTTCTTTCAGTTGTAGAAATAATTGTTACTGTCTCTTTGTTCTTGTTCAGGCAGCTTTTGTACCCCTTCCCTCCCCCCTGCTGAGAGACTGGAATAGTTAAAGCTTTCTAAAACATGAATGTCTTGCCCAAAATTTGGCTAAACATAATAGAAGATTAATTGTGAGTAGCCCTTGTTACAGGGCTAAATGAAGTGTTTTTCCACAAAGTGATTACACTTCAGTGCTCATTTTTCTTCTACAAGTTGATATGAATTAGACTGAAGGAGCTTCTTCTCATCAACATATGATACTAGTTTGCATTGACATCTGTGATAGCCCTTAGATAATATGGAAATTAAGGGAAAAGGAAGACTAGGTTTCAGTATTCCTCCAGGAAACCTGCAGGGATGCTTTCCAAGCCTTGTTTAGTGTGCTGGATTAGGAATGTGAGTCTTGCTTGAGGATATTTGCTTAAATTCTTGGATCCACATTTCTTTGTCTGCTTCTCTTCCTTTAAGGCCATTCTCATTCTTCAGTGTTTTCTTGCATTTAATTCACTGCAGTCAAGGACCAGAACATTTGCTGTAGTTTTGTTTGGTGCAGCTGCAGAGAAACCAGGCCCAAACCAGGCCCTGCTGCTCTGAGTCAGCCTGGCTTGTGCTGCATTTATTCAGAGGGGCTGCCAGTTTATATTTGCCTTTTTCCCTTACTTTTCACAGATGACATCTAAAGTCACTGTAAGCCAGAAGTGTTCTGGCTCAGTTCTTCCCCAGGTCCTGCCCTAGTTTTACTTTGTGAGTTTGACAGCACTTGAAAAACATAAATAAGGTATTTTATAAGTTACTTTAGCTGTTTGAAATGCCTTAAAGTGTTTCAAGGACAGCAATTAACAGGTGGATCTGGGAAGGTACCTGGAATTATCGTGGATGTTCTTTTCACTGAATACATTTCCAATAGGTAGCTCCCCCTGGAGTGAATGGCTGGGAAGTTTGCCAGCAAAGTTCCATTTAAACACACTTCAAGGCTGTACAACATTCCATTCTGATGTAAATGTTGCATTTATGCTTTCTGTGTGAAACTCGACTCTTGTCTTCAGAGCAGGTGACTGAGCCACAGGCGGTGGAATATGGCCGGACAGATATCGGAGTCTGACCAGATCAAGCAGGTGAGAGGTTGTATTTATGAGTGGTGGCTTTGAAGGTCTTTTACTACTTTGTCCCATTGAGTGACAGGTGTAGGACATGGGGAAGAAGTGTAAGTTATCATCTGAGTTAAGGCCAGTTCTGTAGCAACCAAGATTTAAACATTTGACTGTTGACAAGCACAGTTTAGTATCTGATTCAAGTAGGAGCAGCATTTGATGCTGAAATCTTCTGCTAGTAAGTTTTTGCAGTGACTTGTCCTTCACTGTCCTGCAGTGACTTGTCCTGGCCAGCTGGGCCAGGCAGGTGTGTGTAAGAAAAATTAACACAGAATTTGGTTTTGATACTCATTGTCCAGTTTTTATTTACAGTTCAAGGAGTTTCTTGGAACATACAATAAACTTACAGAAAATTGCTTCCTGGATTGCATAAAGGATTTCACCAGCAGAGATGTGAAACCAGAAGAGGTGGGTAATTGCTTCTAATGACCCTTTGGTAGAATTGCTGTTTAACATTCCAATTTCAGAAGCAACTTGGAGAGTTCTGATCTTTCAAGTGGCTAAAAAGCCAGGCAGGAAGTTGTGCAGTGTGGTATGGTGGGCCTAGCATGTTGCTTCCAAGTGCATGTTCCAAACTAGGTTGGACAGGGCTTGGAGCAACCTGGGCTAGTGGAAGGTGTCCCTGCCCATGGCAGGGGGTGGAACAAGATGGGCTTTAAGGTCCCTTCCCACCCAGCTCATTCCAGCAGTAGGTTGTTGGTACTGCACACCCAGGGAACCTGCCCCATCTCTGCTGAGCAGTGGCTGCTCATTGCAGGTCTGTGTCATTCCCTGAGCTGTCAGTGGAGGTTCTTGTGCCCCAGCTTCTGATGGATGGAGACTCCATAGACATGGAAGTTGCCTGCCTCCAGCACAGCTCCATCTTTGAACTAACCTGCTGAAATAGTTGTTTACTTACCCACATTCCTGCATTGTAGTGAGTCCTGGGAACATGGGCCTGCACAGCTCTGGCTGTTAAATCCACTGCTCTGCACTGCAGGGAGCTCCATCACAGTCACCTGCAGAAAACATTAAGCTCTCAGTGAGATTAGTTGCATGGTTTTGCTTCTCCTCTCCTGTTGAGAGGCTGTTTCAGAGTCTAATCATTTTGTTGCTTAAAAGTCTAATAACCTTTGTTTGACTCCACTGGAAGGGAAAAGAACCCCTGAAGTTATAAACCAATCATTGTTTCTGATCATTTTCTGCCTCCTTGGAGTTCAGTTCCTCAGTGCAGGCAGAAATCACATCTTTAGCTCTGGTTCTGCTGCTCTGGACAAAGCTTTCTTACTTCCAAAGACAGATTTGTTCTTTCCCTGATCTTCTGCATCTGCTTTAGTAGAATTCTATTACAGGTCATAATTATTCTGAATTAAAGATTATTTAGGTCCAAAACATATTCTTAGATTCTCTGAGCAACCTGCTCTAGTGGAAGGTGTCCTTGCCCATGGCAGGGGGTTGGAATGAGATGAGCTTTAAGGTCCCTTCCAACCCAACCCAATTCTATGATTCTGATCTGCCCTTTTTTGCCTCTGTGAGTTGCAGAGGGTCTGGTAGTACAGGAGCCACCTGTTAAAAAGGGAACTAGGAAGAAACTTTCTGTGGGAAATTTTGTCCATAATTAGCCATTATGGGATTTCTTGCAGAGCACCTGTCTCTGGCCCCTGCTGGCAACAGGACACTGGTCTAGATGGACCACTGCTCTGATCTGGTGTGGAAATTCCTGTGTTCCTCTTTAAAGTTGTAGGTTTTTTATTAAATACTTGAGATTAATACCTGCAGGCATCTGCTTTGGGATTCTGTACTTGAGTAAACAGCTCCTGACCTCTTTCCCTGCAGCAAGTCTGCCCTGCAAGTCTAGACTTCCCAGGCACCGTGTCACAAATACCACTCCCTCTGGGAGCACAGGCTGGGGGCAGTTCCAGAATGTGTTTCCTAGTGAGACTTCACTCCTGCTCAGCAGGTTTTGCTGCAGATGATGCCAGGCCAAGGTGGAGCTGTGTGGGGTTTGGTCTTGTTCATTTTCATCCCTTCTGCTTTTCACATCCCTTTGGACTGAGCAGAACCAAAGCAGTTTTCAGGTTTTCTAAGTCATCGAGCAAAGTGTTTGGCTTTCCTTTCTGTCCTCCTGCAGTGACAGCAAGGTTTTGAACCCTGACACACAATATCCAGTTGGTAAGAACTGGTGCTCAGAAAAAAATCTTATAACTCTTTCTTTGCACTTAAAGAAAGAAAAACCCGCAATTTAAATTTTAAAAATTCTATGGATGGAAGAGTCCTGGTATTTCTTTCCCTGTCCAGCTGACTGATGTGCTCTGGTTGTTTTGCTGAAGGGTAACCAAGCAGGTACCAGAAAATTAAGAGGTAATGGGAACAAGGTCAGAAAAACGTTAAGCTGAGCTAGCAGAGACCAGACCACAAAACAGTAGGTGTTTGTAAACAGAATGAAAACAAAATATATTAATTTAATAGATTTATGATTTATTGCAAAATACACAGTTTAATTTCACAAGAGGAGCCCAAGGATGAAATGGTAATATCTCCTAGATCCTAAATGTTTTCTACAGAGACTTTCATGTGAGAATGAATATTAAAAGATGTTTCAGGCATCCCTCAAAAACTAAACTTCAAGATTAAACTTCCCGTTTTCTACTGCCCTTACCTTGAGGCTTAACAGTATGAGATGTGCTCACCTCAGATGTGATTGTATTTTGGGTCCTGGCTGGGGAAGTGTTTCAAGTATTGTTTAAAGCCTTCTGTCTCCCTCTTCCTCCAGATGACCTGCTCAGACAACTGCCTGCAGAAGTATTTAAAGATGACACAGAGGATCTCCATGAGATTCCAGGAGTACCACATCCAGCAGAACGAGGCTCTGGCAGCCAAGGCAGGACTGCTCAGCCAACCTCGTTAGAGGAGAGCCCTGTGCTCAGACTTAGCAAGCTGTGCCAGAACACAGTTGGGATCTCCTGCTGTTGGGATGTGTGTCCAGCAGCTTGGAACGGAGTTCCAGGTGCTGCTCAGACAGTGGGATCCATGAAGGGTTAAACAGGAAGTCACTCACGGTGGGCTGGCCATGGAGTCTGTTGTCTCCGAGGTCCTTTTCACTGCACAGTGATGTGGATACAGCCCCTCCCAGGGCCCACAGACTGGTGTGTTTGAATTCCAAGGGTGGTGGGAGGGTTAAACTGCCTTTTGCTGGGACTGGTTGAGATGAATCAATGTAATATGGGAAATACACTTTTTTATTTAATTCAAATAAAATCAATGGGAGCCAGACAGAGGTTTGTATGTTCTTTCCAGAGATCCATTTTTGGGACTCTGGGGGCAGTTTTGTTTGCTGGGGCCTCTTTGCTCAACTCCTACAGAGTCATGTTCCTTTAGTGCTGTTTCACAGTGCTGACAGACCCCAGAGTGGGCTCAGGCAGGGCTGCTCTGCCAGCTTTCCCCCAGGGTGTCTTTGCCTCCTGCCTCACTCTCATTCCCAGGGACACAGGGTGTCATCAACATTACTCGTGCCCCAGGCAGTGCCTGTGCACTCCTTGTTTCCCTCAGGGAACCCCAGAGGGTTCTCCAAACCCAGTCCTGGCATGAGGCACTCCCTACCTTGGAGATGGCCAAGAGCTCACTCTGAAATAGTGAAGCCCGAAAAGCAGCCCAAATAAGGCAGCAAGTCTCCAATATCCTGTTTTTTAATGGAATAACAGGCTAACAATGTCCAGATTGCTGCAATCAGGCCACAGATGTTATGGCCATTAGAATCCATAGTAAAGGGTGAAGGCTTTCCTTAAAGCTGGCATTTGTTAAACAGTTGAAAGTAACCCATGATGGAGAAGTTCTGTTTGATCTTTATATGCAAAAGGCTGCTCAGAAAAGCGACCAAAGAGGTCAAGTGATGGAAGTGGAAGATTTTCATGTCTCCTGGGCAAAGTACCTTGAGGCTGAATGCAGGGGGGGTAAAACAAAATAATGGTTTTCCCTCATTTCAGTATTTGGGGGTAGGAAAATAGTTAAGTATTTATTAATACAGATTTCCTGTACAAAAGGTTAAGCAAGTGTTAGAGGGACTGAGTTAATAAATTACTTTCAGGTCTGGATAACCAGTTTTGTCCAAGCTCTGTTTCACCCAAAAATGTTGTAATCTTTCAAATCCAGATGACTGGTTGAATCATCATCATCATGGCAAGGCTTCGCGAACGAAGATTTGGGAAGGGATCTAACCACGCTTGCTACAAGCGCGCTGG